>VXBA01004606.1:622885-699773 GCA_013399895.1 Serilophus lunatus | reverse complement strand
CCTTGCCTCCCGGCTTCCCTGCCTGCCCGCCGCCCCCCCCGCCCCGCCCCTCGATCCACCGGGAGCGGCGCCGGGACGGGCCCGGTGTGACTTTCCCGGGGGGAGTCTGTGCTTTGTCGGTAAAACCCCGAGCGCCGGAGTCCCCCGCCGCAGGGTTCGTGTTACAAGCGAGTATCCCCCGCAACCCGACTCCGCCGGTGATTCCAGGAGAGCCGCGGACAAACAAGCGGGGAATAATGAATGCGGTGGACGGCCATGTATCAATGACTGGATTTCTGCGAGAATGGTAAAGATCTCGGTAGGAAATCATGATTAGAGATGTGAAAGGCCAAATGGCAAAATCCCAATAGTAACAATGCATCTGTTCATTAATGTGTGAATATGAGTAATATGAAAATTTAACACAATTATAAGCCCCCTCAGCAATCCTGATGGCATAAAATAGATTGTGGTGATCTAATCAGCGCTTCCCCTGTTGAAATACTGTATGTTAACTCTTGAAAATAATATTACATAGATTTTTTTCCCTTTAAAAACCCCAAAGCAATCATATTAAATTGATGTCCTAACTTAGTTTCAAACCTCTCTTGACTTGAACTGCAATTTTTACATAAGGCACTTCAATACAATTTTGATACACAATCAGCAAAATAATCGTCCTGCTAATATTTAAAAAGAACTTTAATTCCGAAAGACAATAGCTTCTCTACCCCTATAGCTTTATGGAGCTAAAGAGCTAGATTAAATTACAGCTTGTTTAATTCTATTATATACCATGTTAACATATTGTACTTACATAAAATATGCTATTCATATACTCAACCTATCACATTTCAGTAACTGCTTGTGAAATACATTATGCACCATATCTTGGAAAGAAACATTTATTATGTCATTTATGTACCCCATTAAAAAAAGATTTGAAATTTACACATCTTAAATAAAAATAACTGTCTATAAGGTTACAAGTGTAGAGGTTTCATGAATTATACAGAAACAAAGTCATCCTTTGTTCAGCTTTTTTTAGACTTCGTTGGGAAGATGATGCTTTCAAATTAAGAAAAGAAATAAACGCTGTATCTTGTTTGCAAAGCACGCGTTCTCTGGATTCATTTGAAAGTCAGTAAAACTTTTAATGCTTGCACATATAATGTGCAGCTTGAATCTGGGAAAGACGGCCTGTACGTAGGAACTGCTATTCCTGATTCCTATTCCAACAGCTACTCTCCTCCTCTTGGATTCCCCAAAACTGTTTCTACATCCAAAATCTGATCTGCATTGTGACAGATTTTGGATATGCATCAGGCCAACTATGTATTACAATAATCTGTATTAGTATTTCTAAAAAGATACACGTGGTGTTCTGAGTATCATGATTATTCATAGTGCCTCCTAATTCCACCTTTGAGAGGAACACAGAATTAGTCCCTTCTTCCGAGCCCCACTTGAGCTAAGAATTCCCCCTATTACCTCTCCACAGTGTTGGTCCTACAGCACACAACAATTCCAAGTCTATCCACAACACAATTTGAACATGTCTGTAAGAGTTGTTCGCTGGTTGGTTGTGAAGAGTGATTCTGGTTCTGGAAATATTTGTGTTCCAGACACACTATGAAAAGTATTGATGTTACTGTAGAGGAAGATTATGGATGTGGCACCGAAGATATGGACTGAGATGGAAAGTAGAACAGGAACCATTACATAAATGTTGGCAAAAAGGAGCCTGACTGAATCAACACAGATACAAATTAATTCACAAAAATTATTTCTTCTGTCTCTATTCAACACATTTATCAGTCATTAGCTCTTTCTAGAAATATTTACGGTGCATTTCGTCTTTTTTCTTTCACCCTTGCCTCTGTTGCTGGCATATGCTTCTTCGCATCACTGCGTATGGCAATACCCACTGGTGAATGGCCCTCTGACTGTGCCAGCAGCTCACTGGCTCCTCAGTGCCCCAGCCCCACTGCTCTCCCTCCGTGCCAAGCACCATCGAGACTGACTCCCTCATCTACAACAATGAGACTTGGAGACAGATGCCAGCAGCCAGTAATTCTCACGCAGGCCTCCAGCACACGGAATTCAACAGCTTTCTTGGTGGTGTAACAGTCCCGCATTCACTGCTCCGACCTGCACACGGATGTACGTGTGCTCTGACCTGTGCCACTGAATTGCTCTGACACTACTGGAAAGTAAAGCACCTGAGTAAATTAACATTAAATTGCTTTTTAACTTTTTGTACACTAGCAAAGCATGCCACGGTTGCTCAATTTCTGTAACTGATGTCTAAATATAGTTTCATTGACTTATTTGCTTAGAAGACCTAAAGTTTTCCCACTGGGAAAGGAGCGGTTTGTTTCCAGGAAGAAGACGAGGCTACAAAGCCATAGTAAGAGGGAGGCACCATTTTTATCACCGTCTGCTAGACCTCTATTGGATTTAGCCTGCTTCCAGAAGTTGTGTTAATTTTTTCAGGCATTGTAACTCCCTTTGGGAGTGACCTAATCCTACTCTGAATTCAGAGGCAGTGCAGATGTACATGTACCTGAATCTGTTTCGGCAGCCTTCCAAAAACATAGTCCAGTAGTACAGCATTCCCTTCAGACCTAGCCTCTCCAGTAGCTCTTTTCAATCCATGCTCCAGGGTCACAGTCCTAGAAATCCACTTATAAAAGCTTAGAATGGTCTTCAGTGCCAAATCTCTATTACCTCTTTCTGCTCCTGCTGATTATTTACTAAAAGCAAGCTTTGCTCTTATGCAGCTGCCTGCTTCCAAAGAAAGGCATGCAATTCCATCATGCTGTAACAAGGTGAGGGATGGGATCTCACCACACCAGGTACATCCAGAAGAACCATATTTGAAGTGAATGAAAATGGGAAAGAATGCTTTGATGTTTTATACTGAAGAGGCAACTGTGATAGAAGCTGAGCTGACCTAAGCTGACGGCAAGTGAGAGGAAGAGTGTGAGTCCTGGAGCCTCCCACTTACATGGTGTCTGGATGTCCAAGCATGAGTGCCCTCCCAAGGAGACATCCGAAGTGTTCCCTCTTTTGTAACTACATGGAATAGAACTTATTCTGGTCTGAAAGTAAAAGAGAGATGTTTGGCCTCAGCAAGGATGATGACATGAAGTATAGCAGGGTGGAGAGAAGCCAAGAGTTGCTCAATACCCAGCCAGACCACCAGACATTTCCTGCCAACACGTGTCACTCCTAGAGGAAGGAGGCTTTGGTCGGCACAAATGATCGTGAATAAGCTTTAGCATTGGCTGATATACCTTTCACTTCTGGCAAGCAACTTACTTTATATTATGAAAGAGCTGGCAAATAGTGAGCTGGCATCCATTATTGACCCTTTTCTTTTGCTACGGTCATAAATACATTACACCTGTCAGGCACAGTTCCACTCAACGTTTCTACAACCCTCCCCTATCAACATGCCACCCCACTGGCACTCTATTCTGTGTTCATGCACCAAAACAAACCCTTTCTGGTTTAAATCAAGAAACAAGATTAAATGCAGATTCTCACTGTTCTTTTAAAAGAGCAGACAAGCACATAGACAGGTAGAAGAAATTTCTCTTTTTATGCACTCATTTTTTATTATAAGGTCTTACCTACACAAAATCAGAAACAATTTTCATAGCGAAGAAAATAAAGCAACTGTTATGAAGAAATGGTTGGTATCAGCAGGTTACATAGACATACAGCATCTGCATACACATATGGTTCTCCATCAACAGAATCATGCTTTTAGGGAACTACTTGCAGCTAGGCAAGACACTATGAATCATGAGCAGGCACAACACAGAATGTATTTAAATTTGGAAATCAAAGACCACACAACATACATTTTTCTCTTGCCTTCCAGGAAGTACTGCAATTTTTCACCAGTCTAAAAGCATTTTCAACTTTTGGAGCAGACACTAGGAAACACCTCTATAAATGTAAATATTGTTCAAATGTAGGACATGGTTGCTCAGGCGTGATAAACTAAAATGTGGTGCTGAGTACAATACTTCCTGGAGCTTCTCTGACTGGACAGAAAGTAGTGTTCTATTGGGTTTTGGGGGGTTTTTTTGACACACAAAACATTTTTTAGCCTTTGGGCACAAACTCACAGAACTGAGCGAAACAGTCACGTTTTTATATTAGGAAGCTGTGGTGCTCTGGCCCGCACATCATAGTATGACTCTTACTACACCGCTCCATCACAACCACTGTGCAGAAAACAGCTGGGCTACACATGTCCATGGGTGGCTTCCAAGCCTACTGAAAAGCTCCCTTCTCTGACAGGGATAACCAGCCTTCCTGCTCTTGGAATCTCTAGTCCCGTCCTGGCCACATGTTAGCTTCTGTAGGAGAGTTTTTGCAGAGGACAAAATCAGGTTCTATACCCACAGATGACCATCATCACCTGTGGTGCACTATGACATAAGGTTACCACCATATTCTTATTGCACATACATGCATAATTTTGTGTATACTTAATAATACAAGTTGTTTTCAAATTGCTTGCTCTCTTTTCCAATACCTATCATGCTGCATTAATGGAGTATATATGAATGAGAAGACATTTTTATTGTGATTTCTGTCACAAGAGTTCTGCTTTTTGTGTTAAAAAGAAGTAAATCACATAGCCAGAAAAAGTTCCATAGCATCATAAATAAACTATTCAAGCTTTTAAAATCAAAATCAATAATCTAGCAATGCTACCAGAAACATGATTTCACTCTATCTACAAATATACAAAGGAGATATTTTTACAACTGCTCACCAATGTCTACTGGCAGCCTTACAGGAAAGTTACCTAAAAACACAAGGATGCTAATTAGGAAGAAAAGGTTAGAGGAGTCTTCAGATACACTAAACTACCATTTGTTGTACTATCCCATAGGATGTAAGCAAGGAGCCTGCAAACAACAGCACAAGGCAGGAACACATGTCTAAGCAAGACAGGGAGAGGACACAGGGACTTCTTACTCTAGGTTTGAGGCCAAAACCAGCATCTCATTCAACTGCACTCTCAGTCAGGCTATTGTCTGAAACTTTTATAGTTTCCATCACCTGAATACCCTGGCAGTTGCTCCATTAGCTGCGTACTTTTCAGCCTGTCTTGTTTCACCAAATGTTCACCTACTCCAGGAGCAGTGTCACTCCAGATATGACATGTGCAGAGCAAAGAAATCAAATGTGTTGTGTAACACCTCCTGCCAGTCCTTCAGCTTCACAACAGGAGAATCAATGTTCACTTGAGGGTTACACACGCAATAGCCAAGATTTTCTCAGCTTCCATTCTCTTTATTGGTGTACAGCCTTGGGACAGAACCTGCTTTCAGAATGTGAAAAATATAGGTTATTTCTAAAAGTATGTCTGTCATGCACTATTCTGGACTGACAATGTCTACACCAATAAAATGTCCATAAAGCCCTTCTGAGGCCAACGCATCTGACAAAGCCACCTATTTCACGAGCACAGCGCTGAGCCATGGAACAAGCCTGCCTCTCCTCTCTCGCCTCAGAACAACAGGGAGCTCTATCTCTGTTATTTCCAACAGATCCAACTTGTAGAGTATGTACTTCATTGCCTTACCTATCTTAGTTACAGCAGACACAATCAAGGCTACTAAGTGTACGCTGATGAGCCTTCAAACCACAATAATCTAGAGCTGCAAGCTGCTGTATGATAATTGCCACCTCTTCACTCTTGTGGGGGTGAAATTTATGTCTACGTGTCAGGGCAGCTGGGCAACGGTATGCTCCACTCACACTTCCATCAACCTGGCCTTCCACACCAAGCCTGAAGCCACCGCTGGGTACCTCAGATTGTTATGGAAATGGGGCTGCCCATTACTTGCAGGACAACCCCAAAACCACTAAACTTTAATTATTCTGAAAAAACTCTGAAACAGCATAGTTTGTAGTCGGTGCTCAGCTACCCTTCATCTAAATCCTCATCCATGAAATACATAGCAGGATACGGCCAGTTCAAGGACCAATTCAATCTCTGCCTTTCCCATTTCTGAAGCAATGCAAGTGTGTCCCTCAGAGAAGGGCACGCTGAGGCACTGTGAATGGCGCTGGATGCCATGCACAGGACAATACATCTTTTGTCACGGAAATTCGTTGGGACTCAGTGCTTTGGATTCCCAAAGGCATTCAGAAGCATAAATCTCATTCTGGAAAGGAATTAGGCTCCGACTGCCTTTGGAGATCCAGGCCAGTGAGTTGGCCGAAAGAGCCGACCATCAACACATTCTGCCAAATGCGGCATTTCACTGGCACAACTGTTGCTGGAACATCTTTTGCAGCATACACAATATTTAGGATGATCCCAACTCCCTGCTACTACCATCTTCTTCACCTCTAATTAAATTAACTTGTAAGAATGACACAAGTTATTTAACCTTACCAAATCTGAAAAAAAACAAACTTAAATTTTTATATGTTCCCTGTACTTTCCTACTATACAAAAAATAAATTAATATATAAAACAGGGTAACTCACTTTCAAACTCCTAAGCAGTGACCTTTTCCTCTTTCATTGATGTTACACCATTAGGAATCCTTATGAAAAAAGAGAATTTTGTCTTAATCTGTCTTCTTCAGTTTCTACTGCCTGTTTAATTCCTGGCATCTCTAAATGAAAGAAGGAATTGATTTTCTCAGGAGTGGTCCACCCAGCAAAAAAACCCCCTGTCAGTTGACAGAAGGAGGCACTATACCAAGCCTGAGCTTCACTGAAATTCTGAAACCACAAAGATGTTTTAATATTTCCAGAGACTATTTCAAGAGTAACAACATAAAAACAGAGACATCTGGAATTAAATACCATTAAATTTCACTTCAGTTCTGGTTTTCTGTCTCAATTGGACAAAGATACTCCACTGAAATACATATTCCCCTGAAATACATTTATGTATTAGTGCTACCAACAGAGCCAGTTTCTAATTAAAAGGCCATAATATCTTGTTAATATTAACAGAGGGTGATGTTTTCGGTCTGCTAATTTTTTACATCTTTAACACATCCTTATTAAGCAAGAGGGATTAAAAAAAAGTATTCAACGAGATGACTATACACTAACTTTTTATGGGTATTGACACATCATTAAGGATGTTCTAGGGAGATTCCATGGCTTACCCTTTGACCTTTGAGATATTTTGTGCTGATCCATCCCTTTTTATGTAATTAAATGTTTTCTTGGAAAAAAAAAAAAACTAAAAAAACCCGAAAGAGACAAAAGGTACATAATCTAAATAACCATAAAACAGAAATTGAGAGCTACAGTGTTTGCCTAGAATTTCAAGGAAATCCTTCTGAAGTTCAACAACTCCACTTCTCAAATCCTAAATTCAACAGCAACAACGTAACCCTTGACATATAGTTATGGCCGCATTTTTACCATAAAAAATCTCAGCGCAACTTACTTAAAAATGCAAAAGAAATGAGTCCTGAAGCTTGTAATTTTCTGCAAAATGACAAACGTGAGGACTATATGTGACGAAGCCAAGAACACAATTTTCTAAATAGCCTATCTTTCAGCCATTGGCCACAGCCATTATTTCCCATCACCAAAAAAACAGGCAGCTCCTGCCTCTGGATGATGGGCTGGAAAGGTAGCTGTTGATCCCTGGGGCTCTTGGCCTTCCTTACTCGTTGCCTTTTCCTTGTCAAAGAGGGAAGAGGAGCCTCATTTGCTAATGCAACAGAGCAATAAAAAGAAATAAAACATAAAAAGAAAGTGAAACAAGCACTTGTCACAAAGCTGCAACTTCCACTGTTGAGGCCTGGTTGGGGTTATTTTGGGTTAACTATCAGTGCTTTCAGAAGTGGACCCACATGGCTCCATTCCCCTCGCCCACCAATCCTGGGCACCCTGGACTCTCTCCGTGCCCATCCTGGGGAACACTGGAGCACAGAGCTGGCAGTGGCAGAGCCTCATTTCCGAATGGAAGCCAGGAAATGTCCTGCTGCAGCTGCGCCAAAGCGCTTGTTACTGAACTAATCATCAGCTTCCACCCTCCTCCCCCATCCTATTTTTTTTTTTTTTGACAGCTGTCTTCCTATCTTCCCAACAGGTGCTATTAGGCCCTGAACAATGGCAAAGGCTTTTAAGCCACTGCTGTTGACAAGTGAAAAGGAACAACAAATGGCTCAGTAGTGCTCTTCTCCCAGGGTCACTCAACCAATGGTAATAGTTATTATTTTTATTTATTAGCTCTGTGGCACTGTCCTCCATTGTACCTCCTCCAAACTCCCTTTTCCGTGACAGCAAGGAGCTTTTTAACTTTTAATAAAAATGGGCGAGTGCTTAGCTCCTGAGCTGGCTCTTTCTGCAAAGTGCACAGCTAATGAATGTTGTCCATTTAGATCTGGATAATTTATGATGTCAGTGGAGCAGAGGTGGGGAGGGCTGGGTCCAGATATGGCCATTAGTTACACTGCCAGGAGTGACAACACAAGTGCGGGGAGGTGGAAGTCAGACAGAAAGAAGAGGTTCCCTCACCCTGTATTTGGTGGGTTTTTTGCAGGATGATTACAAGGTTAGGAGATAAATAAGACATTTGAGGTTGATACAATTTTTCTTTACCCTTCTTAGCATTTTGCTGACTGCATTATAATCCTCTTCAGAGAACAATGGCAGGTGGAAGAAAAGTTAATTTTCCCTTAAATGAAGGGAAAATTACTGCACTCATTTAAACAATGAGCTCAGACCTGTTACTGCTAGGAGAAAAAATTGTGCCAAAATGTTTTCTGATCCTGATAATGAATACACGCATTCGTGCGCTCATATTTACTAGTTGAAGTTACTCAATTAATGAACTGTATATAACAGATAAACTCTACCAAATATAAACCCCCTGTTGCTATTGTCCTGGCAAACCAGCTGAATATGAAGGCAAATTCCATGTCCAAACAAAAACAGTAAACGAGTAAGTCACCTGGAAGTGCTAATGTACTTATAAGTTGAAAACTCATCAAAATATTGACATATTTTGGAACTAGTTGGTTTAGAGTCATGTGTTATCAATCAAATTGAGGATATTTGATCATCTGGACCTATTTATTTAAAAATCTAAGTTGATGTAATTATGTAGGGAAAGGGCTATGGACATCAGATTGTCTATATACTTCTTAGAGTAATGGTGTACTATTATAATTTGAACCTAATGGTAACACTGGAAGAGCTGTAAAATACTTATCTAAGATGTTAATAAAACTATTAAAAGGATTTTAAAAATTGAAAACAGGAAACTGAAAAGGAAACCCCCCTGAAACAACAAAAACCCCACATAATAGACCCTGATTTCTATTCTCTTCCAAAATACGACAGTCTGTTTTACCACTGGAAGTGAGAATTAAAGCACATACGCCTGATGCCAAACAACTACACATCCTGAACTCATCTTGCACAACATATGTGAACACAAAATCTCAATCATCGGTTGCCAGATGCCAGAAAGATAGGAACAATAATAATAATTGAAAAAAGGTACACTATAAATCAAAGCTTCTGAAGTGCAGGTAGTTTCACAGTCAATCAGACTGCTAGTTGTGATGTAAATGATATTCATATGAAATCATTATGTCAAATTAAGTAGAAATTATTAAGGCTAATGTCATCTTGGTCTTGCCTAAAATAATCTTCCAAGATTTGCACACAGGCTTCTCCACAGAAGTACAGCATTCCATCTGCCTTGACAACTTGTTCTGTTTGTTCTCACTTGTCTCCATTCATGGATTTCTTGGACTCTGTTATTTTCAGTGTAAATAGGGAAAGGAAATACACTGGGTTTCCTTTTGATCGAGCATTTTTCTTTCTGAGTTAGGGAATAACACTGAGATACACGGGTGGTTCAGCCATGTAACAGCTGTGACAGGTAATCCCCAAATAAGCAAAGAGAAATCAGAGAAAGTCTATTATGCATAGCTCTTTAACATAATAGTTCCAGACAAGGGGAAAGGAAAGTCAGAAAGTAAAAGCAGAAAAGTCAAAGAGGGGAAAAGAGATGAGAGACAATGAAAACAATGCTGAGAACAGGAAACAAGACTAAAAAGGGGACTCATTTGTCAAATCCAAAGCGTACTGAAGGAGCAGCAGAGTCAGGGGAATCCTCCAGCAGCCACTCCCTGGGTATTGAAAATGGTCACAAACACGGAGCTCCCCCATTCCCCAGCCATGCAAGAGATAACTGCAGCAGCCTGGGCAAATGTGAAAGAGCAGTAACACGAACTTCTGCTATCAGAAAAGACAGTAGGATTTAGATTGAAGCAAAAACTATGCCTTCAAATTATTGCAAGCACTCTAAAGAGAAAACATCTTTTCTATCAGAGAGGAATTTTACTCATACCCTCCAGCAGAACTTTTTCAGACTGCTTGAGAAAATTTAAGACTTCATTCCTTCATTTCAGGACAATAAAACTTCCTCTACAAACAGTTGTCCAGATCCACAAGAAGGATCATTTGCATTCGGGATGGCTTCATGAATCACCAAGGAACAGTAAGGTGAATGCAGGGCAGGAACAGAATACCTTCCCAAAAATTAAGGACATTCATTCACTGGGCAGCTATTTACACAATGATGATGATCACAAGGCACTACCTTCTTCCTGGCAAAAAGAACACAGATTCCAGAAATACAAAGAATGTCAATGTTTCCTCTGATAAAGTTACTTTAANCCCCCAGATTTCCTCACCTCTTTGCTACCAATCTCATCAATGGCCACCTAGACTTAGCCTCTGTCCAACAAACCTTGTTTCTGTCACTCTGGAACCTAATTTGTTTCATCAAAAAACAAGAGGGAAACAGGTGTACTCATCCTCACAGATTTCTCAACCTACCTATTTGAGAAAGCCTGCCCTAATGCTTAGGGATGAATGAAATCCTGTCTTTCTCATAAATGGAATTGACACCTTTTTGCAATTCCAAAGCATTCACCTGTACTATCTTAGTAAGATCAGTAAAAGGGAGGCTTAAACTGGACTGAAGCAGGGTGAAAGAACTACTTGGAAGAGACCACCTTCTCTGCAACACCTGTAGTGCAGGATCCTGTTGATTCTTGGCTTCGTAGTTGTGGTGGGAAGAGACATCTGGTTTCTACTGTGAATGGGCAGATCTGTACTTTGTTGTATTACACAGAAATCTGGTTCTAGTGATATTCATATTTTTGTTCTCATCTTGGTTATTTCTACCTTCCATGGCTACAAAAGGAAAAAGACATCTCTGAAAAAGCTCTGACTGGTACAGAAAGGTGCCTCTCCTAATATTCTAGCCTCATATTCAAAACCCTCAATGGGACCACATCTACCTATTGAAAGAAAACCCAAACTTCCCTCTATGACTGTGATGTCAAACATTGGCTAGGCTACAAGTGATTAAAGGAACAGGAAATATGGATCATAACTCATGATCTGAGAATTAGTTAGACAAATCTTTATAAGGAGCTGGACTCATATCAAGAATGAGATCTTGCAAGACCTGAAAGTTATCTTCCTGATGGTAAAAGGGGGTGCTTTTTGGGAGTGACAGCTCCTCCAAATAAAGATCAAATCTCTAAATGAAGAGCATATTGGACAAAACCAGAATTGTGAAAGAACCCAGAAAGCAGATCTGTGCAGTTCTATTGCTGGGATTCCTGGCTCTGACTCCTTGAGAGTGTGGGCTAATTCTGAACATTGATTCAAACAATCTCAAAGTCTCTAAGAAACTCGGCTGAATTTTAATATTTGCATGTAAATCACTTCAGTCAGAAAACTGTTATTGTAGCTGTCCAAAGAAGAAATCAATCCAAGTCTAATATCAAGTGCACCTCAGTTTTAACACTGACACACCTAATGTTAATTAACTCAGTCTGAAGAATAATAATACCATTATCAAATCATTATATGCCATCATATCTTTTGTGATTTAGTTTTCTCACTAACATTGACCTCTCATGTACTTACCTTTCCAGACACAGTGCTCAACAATATGCAGTTTATACAGAGATTTATTTAATATCTAGTATGACATATTTGGAAAAAGAACTACAGGTAATTCAACTTTTCGATGCTGAGATAAAATTAGGTTTGAGACCAAAATACTTTGAGTCCATTTCTCTCAGAGAAAGATAGAGGAGCCTTTAAATAAACACATATACATGTTTCTCTGGTATGTAGATATGAAGGAGAGCCATATCAGATACATGTGAATATGCCAGGCACAGAAAAGGACCCAGAATCAGTATCAAAAATGGTGGGGTGAAATAAAGGGATGTGGAGCTCCTGTGGATTGATGCAAATGGCAAGGGCAAATTCCCAGATTGCTTGAGAACAGGGTGTCTGGGAAGGTGGGGTGTAGAGTAATTGCAGAATGGTGTAACAAGGAATTTAATAGATCAGAAAAGGCTGAATAGGATAACAGGCCCATTGTTCAGAAAGTTCTTTTTTGTGATCAGGCTTTAAGAGAACGCCAGAGCAACAAATGACTTAATCCTGGGGGGATGCTATGGCATAAATGAAAGCAGTCTATACCTTGAAAGCCAATGGAATAAATTTCTGTATCACATAACCACAATGACGACTGCAGCTTTCAGCAAAGTTTCAGTTGGCAAAATCTCACAATCATGCCCTCCCATGCCCCACTTTCCCTCTTCAAAGGCATTTTGCAAGGTACTTGGGGGACAAATGGGGGGAAAAGTCACATGAACAACTAACAGACATGGTCAAATGCCACATAAAATACAATGGTTACAGGGGGGAACAGAAGAGAAAGGAAGAATTTTCCTATGCTGGCTTCCCTTCTCTACTATGTTCTAGTCAGTGAGCTAAGCTTGGAGCCTCCAGGTCATATGAACACAGCCATTAAGCAATACACCACCAATTTACACAGCTTCCTGCTCCTCTGCTGAAGAAATGGAAGTGCCTTAATAGACACTTGGGTGTAAAATGGAGGCTAACCTTCCAAGTCTCTCATAGACCATCATGTGTCTTTGCAAAACTTTTCCATTTGCTCATGTACTTTTTGAGCCCTATTAATGCACATGATGGGAGTTGGAGGGTCTCATCCAATTCCTGGGACATCAAAGACAGCTTCTTTAGCACAAGCTGAATTAAGAATACAGAAAATGAAGACTAATCTGAAAAGTAAAGGCCACACTCCAAGGCATAATATAGAATATGCTATGCCTATCCCTGCAAGGATGTCAGAGCAGGCAGTGGAAAATGGAAGACTGTTAAAACTGGCACCATCAGCTTTTGCTTTATATGTAGCAGAAGAGAAAGGATATTCTTTATTGTATGGTCCAGGGATTAAAGACAACAGAAAAAATACTGTTTTCTTAGTAGAAAAGGTAGAAATACACATTTCCACATCAGCTACAATTTCTTAACAGATTCCTATTTTAAAAAAATAATTTCAATCTCATTCTAACTCAGGTAGAAAAGTGAAATGCATAAATGTAATGCAGTAATCCTCACACCAAACTTTTCCTAGATCTTTACAAAACTCAGTCTCTAAATTTTCAAATTCCTACTGCACGTAGATGGAACTCATTAATTGGTTGTAAATTTGGCTACAGAAATTCTTAAATTCTCTGTGAATCTTTTGAACGATATTCAATTCTAAAGCAATTATTAGAGAAAAATTACTTTGCCTTCCAAGAATTCAGAGTTGGAGAAGTACAGCTCAGCTGTGACTTGTGGTTAACTTGGTAGGCAGTGTGTTGTACTTTTGATCCTTCTTCCCTCTCTTTTTGCCAGAAAAAAAAAAAAGGGAGCACCATAGGTGCACATTGCTACAGCACTCTGCACAATAGATTCTGCAAAGCCCTGGTCTGACTTTAACTGAAACATTTATTTCCATATATACTACAGATACTTTTTTTATTAAGCTTAAAACATATAAAAGCAGCTCTTACCGCTTTGAACATTTCTAACTCATAGAAAAATTAAGGAATAAAAAGTTTGCTTCTACCTATTTGAATTATATTTGGGGAGTTCTCTGTGGGGCTTTAAGCCCTTTAGTCTCTTAGCTACATTAAATTAATGATGCATCTCAAGCATTCACTCTTCTGCAGAAGAGTGCAGTCGGACACCTACAATTCACTAAATTGGAAACACTGACCTAAGGGAGACATCAGTGCGTTATCCTTACAGACAATATTACATTGTAATGTAAAACACAGGTAATATTTGGGGGAATTAAGAAGATGAGGTGTATGTTGAGTGGATTTTTCAATGTCAATAGGTATAGGCTTCAGTGGAATCATTGCACTTCTCCTGACAACTAAACTATTCTAGTTTTGCCAGCATGTAGTACTACATCTTTCTTTACATGAACACCCCAAACACTCACATTATTCCAAGAGTCCCTATTACAATGTGCTCTTGCTACTCCATACAATACTTCAATTAAGGCTGAGCTACATTAAATATGATTATCAAAAAATATATATTCCCATAATGCCCTTTTTTCTCCACTGTTACAACTCTTCACTCCCAAAGCTGTGTTTATAATGAGACGGTGTGGTGTATTTTCCATTAAAAGCCTTGGCAGGAGTTTCTGTAGTTTTTCTCATGTATCGCAAGTTCAATACTCTTTTTGCATTTGCTTCACAATAACCAGTCCATTTCCAAGTGATTAATTTTCTATTCTAAAACAATGCATTCCTTTCCCCTCTCATTTTGCTGGTGTGGTTTTTTTTTTCTTTTCTTACCAAAAGAAAAAAATTCTTTTTCAATGACATCATGGTATAAAATTTTCAAAGCAGGTTTTAGCGGGAGATATGCAGATTGCTTTGAAAAGTTACCCTCATAAATAACAACAAAGTACTGAATTATCAAGGCTGTAACTCAGTCAAGAGGTGCTGTAACCATTTATATTATATGACCTCAGCAGAACCTCTTGATTGAATTGCAGCCTTTCATTAGATCGGGCACTCTTGTATTATTTTCTCTGAACTAGAGTAAATCAGAATGGCAAAGAGATTAGCCCCCAAGCCCATCTCTTTGTGATATACAGGCATATAATTTTTAACCATTACCTCAATTTTGTAACTTAAAGAGACTGTGCATAATCCACTGTGTCAATAATTTGCTTCCCTCTATAGGGAATGATGGCACGACAACATTACTACTGTGTAACCCAGGTACATTTACAAACTATAGCGCTTGTAAAGGAGCATGATCCCGCTACTGAAAGCTACAGAAAAGTAGGAGCAAAAAGGGAGGGAAAAGAGAAACTGTAGATTCAAAGCACTGCAGATTCATTCACAAAAAGCTGGAAACCAGAAGGGACCATTAGCTCATCTAGGCTCATCTTCTATATATATTACTGAATATTCATTATTTCATCAACTAAAATCAAACCTTCCTCTGATTTATTTCTAACTACCATTTTACTAGAAGAGAAACAGCTGGCCTCTGAGTCAGGACATTCCATAAATATCTCACTGCTTTTACTGGAAAGTTGTGTGTGTAGGGATGAGGGTGGAGGGAACCGGGGTACTTGTAATGCTCTCTCTGTTCATCTCCAGCTGGCTTATACAAGGATGCCTCCATAATTCAAGAAACAACCTCCATACCAGTGGTTCTCAAACAAACCCATGACGACAACGTCAACTTTTCACGGAGTGGATCCATGCAGGAGCTCCCAGGCTTGTGCAAGTGGCCACCGCAGTGGGCACGCAGGAATCACTTCTCCCAAGAGTCTTCCAAGGCTGCCTGGCAAGAGTTGGGAGCATGATTTAAGAGACTCCAGTTTTGCCTATGGTTCGCATCATACACTGGAAGAAGATGGCGCTTTCCTCATCTGGCCATAATGTCTCACAACATGCTTCAGTTCTCCTTATTGCTTGGACTTTGCCTCCTTTTCAAAGACCCTACGTTTAACTCAGTAAGAGAAAAGCTACAGTAAGTCCCTTTTCCCATTTTCTTATATTTGTGTAGCTGTTAGACATTTTGCAAAGGAGGGGAGTACCAGCCAGCCTTTCACAACAAAAGGGCTACTGTCACTGCGCCAGTCCCAGACATGGTGGAAACCAGCCCACAGGAAAAGGCCTGGCTCCAGTGTTAGGCCCCGGCCGAGTACAGTCACTGCATTCACTCAAATTGGCAACAGGTCTCAGTGTTCCTGGCTTTGAGCTGTGAACAAGGGTCGGGATTGAATAACCAATTATACAACCGCTGACTGAGTTTATCCAAGGTTTGCAAACTGCTATAATAGCCCAGTATTCACTGACTGTTTTATCCTTTTCCAGATATAGTGTCATATCTCCCCTTGTGCTCCATTTACATGTCACTTTATTACATACATCCATTAAAAAGGTTAATACAATGTCACAGTCAATGCCTAAATGTTGCCATTCAGTATCCTCGCCTTGCTCCCCGGTACATTTCACATCGGCACATTTCTTTCTCTCCCCCTCTCCTGCGCTCTCCTGTGCGCTTTGCTCACTCACACTCAAACACACACACACACACACACACTCTTTCCTGCTGCAAGTTAAATCAATTTGCTGTCAAGAATACAGAGCAGAGCATGAACAAAACGGTAGCCAAGAGTCAATAGAGTAAAAACTGCACGCTCCCTAAAGTTGCCAGTCACGGTGCATGCATTGTACTGCCAGTGATGGGAGTAACCTTTAAAACTCTGAAAGTTCAGATAATCACTTAAAATGGTAGATGTTGTTGAGACTCCCTGAATCACCTGGGTCCCTTAAACTATCAGGAAAGTTCACTTGTGAAAAAAAGTCTTTTGAATGGCTTTTCTTACTTTTGGATAAACATTAAACATACCAAAAATTGTTCTTCTCTGATTTTTAACACTTCCCATCTTGACCCCAACTATAACCTAGATGGGTAGGAGGCTGGAAAAGACTGGGAAAAATAGAACCAAAATCCCCTACATCTTCCTGTGAATGACTGATTGAGATTTTGTTTAAAGTAGTTTGTTTGTGGGTTTGTTTTTTTTTCTTTTGTATAGAAGTTTGTGTCTGGAAACAGCAAGAAAAGAAAATTACTCGAAATATTCTACAGGTTAACTTTTTGAGATAAAGGGATTCCTGTTACCTTTTACATTTCTGTTTTCTACTGCCCTATTAACACAAAATGGTGTGAGAAACCAACGACAAACATTTACCTAGGGGATCACCAATGGTACACAGTGAAGCCACATTCATTTAACAAGTCACAATTTCATTTCTGATCACAAAAACTTATTTTCATTTAACTATTTGGCCTTTTACAATTAGGAATAGGGCAGTTCAGATAAAAGACTTTGATCCTGATGAGTAAAAACCTTGAGGATATATTTCATTCTCCCTTATTTTCATAGGGCTTGAGGTTTCATCTTTTTGATGTAGACCAATGTACTAAAGTGCAATAAAACCACTCCTGTTTCTATGGCATGTCTGACCATGTAAGTCAATGGATACAGACAGAATGTTTCCAAAAAGACTACTTTTGTGGAATCTAATTGTTTATTTAATGATTGTATCATATCACAATCAGGAAAGTGGACAAATATTTGAAAATCATCTGAGGGTTTTATCAACTCATCACTATTATGTGAAGCTGACTGCAGTGATGGAAAATGGAAGATTTTTCCCAATATGTTCCCTTGCAAAGGAACATGAAATATACTATTCATGTAAATTGTGCACTTGTTCTAAAAAGAAAAAACTCAGTCAGAAGAATGTAATTCATTGAGCCAAGTCTTTAAAAAATGCTTTGATTTACTTTTTAAAAAAACCTTCCCACAGGTTGTGGATATTACGTTATTATGTTTCTCTTCTGATGAGTGCTGAGGCTTCTAACACCAACCTCTAATACTTACACAGACCACTGCATGTGATGATACCAAACTGTGCTGCAGGGAGCTTAAATTATCTTATTTCTTTGCTCCTTAGTTTGGAAAAGTTAGGGATATGAGAAGCACTTTTAGAGGAGCAGAGCAGCCCTGAAAAACTAAATGGAGAGACTCCCAAACGTCACATGATTTCTCTATTTCTCGATAAAAAATTAAAAATCTTCAATAAGTTCCAAGAATTTAGGATTCCAAACAAGAAAATTACAGCAAAAATCTATTTCCAATGAATCACGTTCCTGTCTAAGAGCATGTATATAAAGTTCTTTTGTTCCTTTTTTTTTTTTGTCATGCCTTTTGAAACATGCACAATGCAATTGCCCACTTTTGCATCATAAAAGATCTGTAGGCACCACATTGTTCAGCTATCAGTAATAGACTCTTGATTGAGTTGGACTCTGAATGACATATAGTAGCAGCAAATGATAAAAAAAGAGAGACTAGAGGAAAACCCTCCCCTCAATTTACTCCTAAACCAATTATCTGCAAGCTATGTGCACCATGAAATTCTATTAGAGACAAATTATATTAGCCCTGTTTATGAAAGCTATGGCAAGTTGTTATCCAAAATGGGAATTACCTCTGAACAGAAGAGAGGAATGGGACAATTCTTTTGGCAAGTGGAGAGGCTGTTATTTTTCTTTTTGCTTTCTACTCATAATTGTTCAGAAGGGGGAAAAAAAAAAAAAAAGAGGCTAAACTTTGTTACCAGAGTTTCTTAACAACTTGATAACCTTAGTACTATCAAATTAAGCCTGAAACAAGAAGTTTGAGAATTATTTAAGGAAGAACAACTCTTCTGAACCCCTTTGGAAAAGGACATTCTCTGAACCCTGACTTCTTTTTCCTGCTTATTCAAGCACAAAAAGGAGAAAATGGGGCTGGGATTTCTATGGCCAAAACCAAAACAACAAAACAGGACATGATGCACCTTGGCAAGTTTACAGGCTTTCAGAAAGAGAAGGATGCAAAACTTCATCACATTTGGAGAAACACTTGCAACAAAGAACTTGGAAATTTCGGTATAAAAATGCTCTTCTTGTTCTGTCAGGAAATTCTGAAAGTGAAAATTCCCACCTGTCACCCTTTTTGAATCACAGATTGGCACTCTGCAAGTGTCTGCAGCTCTGGTCACAAGACATTCCCAGCCACACTGTTCTGCAGGAGAATATACTGTCCCTGTGGCATCTTAGCGTTACTTTAGCAATATTAGAATCTCTCATATCAGAAGATGATTGTCTACAGCTCTGTAACGTACCTACAGCAGCCTGGTCTTCTGCATTGGGAGGAAACTGGTATTTCCTGAAAAACGCTGTGCCTCTCAAACAAAAAATGTCCTATTACTGTTCGTGGAGTGATGATTTCATTACACTATTAGATGGCTTCTTGCAAATACCTCAACTATACATTACTCAGAAAGAGGACATACGACAATACTTTACTGACTGCTAATACTTTTGCCTCAGACCTCAAAGAAGTGCTCTTAATAATGAATACACACGATTCAGAATTCATGTAGATTACTCTACAGACAGTATTAGCCCAGTTTGTCCCACAGTCCACAGACACTGAAAGAGTAGCAAACACTTCAGTCAGTGATCAAAGTGCTTTCTTATGATATTAAATTTAAAAATAAATACATAAATAAAATGGTAAAAAGAACAGTTTAACTTTCTTCTCAGTTTAAGGAGAAAATCAGACTGGTTAGTTTCCAACCTTCTCATCCCTTTTCCTTCTAAGACCTCCTTATTGTGAGCACACAAATAATTTTCATCAATATTCTAAGTGAAATATTAATTAACATCTAGCTAGTCAATCCTTGACAGAAAAGGAATATAAATCAGAGTTTGAATTACTGACTCCTAGAAAAAGATTCTTAAGGGAACTAAAGAAATTCAGAGATTAGAAGAAACTGTATCTTATAGAACTCATTCTTATGGTCACTCTGGAGTTATTTCTATTTATAATTGCGTCTTTTGGTATTCATGCTACTTCCCTGCCCTTTCCAAAGTACAAATGTGAGGGCAGATTTTTTTCTTCCATCAATTCTAATGGCTAGATGCCTTAATACAGCACACTTCTATTTCTATTACAGTTCACTTCTTAGCCTAGTGTTAGCAGTAGCCAGTTTTAAGGCAGGTCCAGTAATTCTAGCTTGCTAATTGTTTATTTCAGAATCATATTATTATTGTACTCAAGATTCAAAATGCTACTGCTTCTATCAATTTTTGTTTAAGGAAAAAAAAAATATGAATTTCGACCTCTGCAATTTTGAGACTGTGGTGAAGTGCTGAATTGCCAGTGGTTGGTAGATAGCTTCTATTTCAAACACATATTTATCTGTGTTAGCTGCAAAATGATAGGGCTGTGCAGAAGTAACGACTTACTTGTTTCATGTTCTTAATCTTCTGCTGAATATCCCTTCATAACTTGACTATAAAGGAATGGATTTATTTGAATTTCATTTGTGATGTCATGAAGATTTTAGACCATTCCTAAATACATGAAATCCAAGAAAACCTTTACAAACTTTTCTTTCTGAGCTTGCAATAGGTATAATGAAACAGCCAGGAATAGCGAAACTTCAGAGAAATGTGACTTAAAATCTATCATACTATTAACATTTTAACCACACTCAGTCATATTTATGTTGTTACATTTTCAAGTTATTTTCCCTTTACAAGAAACATAAACATAAGTTTCTTTGATATTTTAAACCCCGACTTAGAGACTGTTTCAACCTCCCTCCATCCAAGTGTTAACTGACTAATAGCTCTGCAGCTGTGGAAGAAAACATCTCTCATCTCCCCCATGGTCCGGCACCTTCCATTTATGGTTAGAATGATTGCATTATGTTTTACCACTGCTAGCTGCCATATTTTTCCCCTAGTTCTCTCCCCAGCCCACTCCTAACTGTTATAAACCTTAGAAAGGATTTGGGAAGCTATCACTCAAAGCACCACTGAGCAAGAGCCAATCACCAAGGCAAGGGAAGCCTTCTTACCTAAACAAACCATTATCGGCTCATCTCATGTCTTTGTACTCTTTTTTTGCTATTACCTCACGGGATTAACTTTTATCTCTAATCTCTGCTCTGGCCAACTGTCAGGGAGCCTAAAAGCTGCCTGTCTTTTAATCTGTGTGTAATAATACTGCTGTTACTAACAGATAACTGTGAAACAACATGGAAGGAAGGAAGGAAAACACACAAACACACAAGAGCTGATTGTTAAAAACTGCTGTACTAGCTCCTACCTGAAAGGAGAGCAAGATCACGCATGATGTCCATACTGCATTCCCTTCATTTTCTCTTTCATGTTTTTCTTTTCAGTCCAAACCCCACTGAAGTGTTTTAATTTGGGGGATCTGTTCTTATTAACCAGTTTATCTCCTGTTCAACTTGACATGGCCAGGTTCCTAGGAGTATGAGAAAACCCTCACCTACTTGTAACTTCACATTAAACCAAAAAATCAGGATGGGGAACATTATATAAAATAAAAAAAAAGAGAAACAGAAAATTAATAATCCTTCTGTAAAGGGAGATAGTCAAAGCTTCAAAACAGTCATCATTTTAAAGCTTTCCTTGAAATAAGTAAGTCTCTAATTGGGTGGCACATTTACCAGGCAGTCAGGCTTTACTTTACTTTAATACTTTTATAAGCTACCCCCAATACTACATTGCACCATGTTTGGTAAAACAAGGCTAAGACTGAAAGAAAAACAAAGACTACTTAATTATGGCCAGGTGTGCAGGGAAGCAATACCCACAGAACATGGTCTTGAGGGGTTAGAGCAAGGAGGCAAACTCTCACAAAAACTGCTCTTGTAGGGGTGTTGTTGGCTTTTTTTGTTTTTGTTTTTGTTTGAGATTTTATTAAAAGCTTATTAAAGTCAAAGACAGGTCCTTTTATTTAAATCTAGTCCTTGAAAGAGTTTGAAAATCAACAGGGGAGAGGAATAAAGGAGGCCTACCAAAAAAATATCAGCAGGAGATTTATGGATAGAGTATTTTATGGAAGCGGTGGCAAGGATAGAAAGGATGCAAGTCTTAAATGGAATAGCAAGAGCAATTAAACCAAGACAGTTAGTGATAAATATATTTCAATTGTTGCACTAGATAACTTCTCGGATTCCAGCTCAGGAACTTACTATACCTCTGACAACCTATAAAGCAAATTGATACACTCCAAGAACTCTCCTGATACAAAAACTTAAGAATTAGGCACCTTGTCTTGAATAAGCAGCATACTTACAGAAGCTGGAGCTGTAAATCAGCACATGACAAAATTTCCTTCTGGCAGGCTCAGGACAATTCCTTTGAGGGCTGTTACTCTGACGGTCCCAACTAGGACTGATAAAGCAGTGTAGAAAAGTACTCTTTCATTATTAGATCTCAATGGTTTACAAAAGAGGTCACTGTTATTACAGTAGCAGTGGTGTAGCTGCCTAGTCTGTGGGTATATGACTGAAGTAAGACTTGTGAGGAAAAGCACAGAACTTCATTAGATCACTCAGTAAGGACCACATTTGCTTGCCCATATCAAATCCGATGACTTTGCACGTCCTAATGTTTATGTAATTTTTAAGCTTTAGTTGAAAAGGCATCAGTATTTTCAAGTGGGGAAAATGAGACAGAAGAAGAAATGGCTTGCCCAAGGTCAGCCAAGAAGGCCAAGGTCACAGAATCATTTACATTGGAAAAGACCTCCAAGATGATCAAGTCCAATCTTTGACCCATTGCCACCATGTTAACTGGACCAGAGCACTAAGTGCAACATTCAGTCATTTCTTGCACGCCTCCAGGGATGGTGAGTCCACTACCTCCCCGGAGAGCTTGTTCCAAATGCTTAACAATACATTCTTCCCGAAAGCAAGTGACATCAGCAGCACAAAGGGAGATCCTGGGTGCTTTAGGAGAGGGACAGTCTGGGACATGCCCTCCTGGTCTCAAGATGTCCTGGCAGGGGCAGACCCAGCCCTGGGTGACCTCCCCAGGCCTCTCAACCCTTCACAGCTTCACACAGCCCTTCCCTGCAATTCCCTGACATATCCCGATTCCTGCACACAGAGCTTTGCCCACACAGGCTGTGATACATTGCTCACACAGTGGAAGCAACTTGCCCAGTGCTCTCCTGGGGGCAGGGCCAGCAGCTGGGCTTTCCTGGATAGGCACTGCACCTTCTATTCCAACACTGAGCTATCAGGTGCCAAAATAATCAGGGCTTCCTGTCACTCTCTATCACCTGGTTAAGCTGCACTTCGAATGAATGGGAAGCCAGTGAAGGTGTCAAAAGCAGATCCAGTGTGTCCACTATGGCTAATGCCATCCGTAAGAAAGCCGAAAGGCATTCTGCAGGAGTGATTATCTTTGCAGAGTCTAAATCTCAGCCCTCTGCACAATCTGCTGTAATAATCTCAGCTACATATCACAGGGACAAAGGAGCATTCCCTTTCATTCCATATCTTGATGCTAAACTATGAGGGACAAAAAAGATTCAGGAAACCGAATTATTCAAAACCTTGTCTCGCCCACCTGTTTCACCTGACGACATGAAGTCTTTAGCTTTGCCCATCTCACTTTAGGTACTTATACTCAGCCCCAAAACATAGGATCATTGCAAACATTACAGTATTTATTGCACAGCTCAGATCTGAAAATGAAAACAAAACACTACATCCTCTCCCTGCCACCTCTAAAATTCTTCTTCATGCCACTGTCACTGTTGGTCCCCTGTTTCACTTCATCAGAGCAAAACTCTACATCTGTTCTACATTTAAGAGACAACATTCACAGTTTTTCAGACTGCTAGCACCAAAAACTAACAACCAAGTTCTAATCAGTGACAGAGATGCGCCTACACTTGCTGCCCACTCCCACTAAAATAAGGAATCGGGGACACGAACACTAGCTTTGACCCAAGTGCCCAGATTAGCAACCTCCCACTTGCCCCCCCCTCAGAAATCAATATATTGCTGTGTTTAAAAATGGTTTGCTGAAAAACTTCTCAGAAGCAGCCTGGTGAGAGTGATTATCTGAGGATTTTAAGTGAGGCTTTAATAAGGTTCTACTGTATACAGTACATCTAAAAAAAAAGCCCACTAAAAATAAAAATGAGAGGAGATGATTGTAGAGGATCTCACTCTCTGAGCATCATTTCTAGCTTTTGCCCACATCACTACAGTAAAGATATCTTGTCAGGCCATGAGGGCTCAACAGGCCTAATCAATAGCTGTTATTTTTTCACAAGTGCCAACAAAAGAAAACATAATTTATGCCACACAAGATGCTGAAAATAATTCATACTAATTGGACTGCCTAAAATTCCCCTTCTGTCCTTCTGTTTTCAATTGCTTTTAACTTTGCAAACTTTGACTGTCCACACTGAAATGCTTAGCCTCCAAGCTAGGGAAAAAACAAAAACACAGGAGTAACAAGGGCAGTATTACTTTCTTGCTATCTGACAGTTTAAGCTGCCATTTCTAAGCAAAATTAGCACCGGATTTTAGTGTCTAACTTCCTTCAACTGTTTTTTAAAAGACAGCTACACTGCTTGGGAATGCCAGATTTTGTCAAGTGAAGAATAAATGAGTACAGACCTCTTTCAGCATTGTCTTCAGACAAAGTTAGAAGACTGCAGACAGCTGTGACATACTTCAGTATTTGTAATACATATTGTAATATTCCTGAAACTTGTAACAGCCCTTCAGAAATACACACAGTAAATCTTATAGCTTGCTGATTTTTTTTTGAATTTTATAATGACAAACAAATATTATATAGCACAACAGCACTGTAAGGGGCCATCTAGGCAATCAGGTTTGTCCCTCTGACACTACAGTCAGCATGTCATATGATGCTTTTTATTAACTTTGAGAGCTCTTCTGTGTAACAATAGTTTGTGAGGAGTTTTTTTTGGCTGGTTGGTTGTGTTTTTTTTGGTTTCGTTGTAATATGCTGCTCCAGAATCCCACTGTACTAATGACTGCAAACCTTCTAATTTCTTCCCACTGTATTTTGCACTGGTATGACCTCCCCTCAAGTCCGTGTGCAGTTTTGGGAGCCACATTATAAAGAAGATATAAAGCTATCAGAGAGTGCCCAAAGGAGGGCTCCAAAGGATGAAAGGGTCTAGAGGGTAAGTCATATGAGGAGCAGCTGAGGTCACTTGCTTTCTTAAGGCTGGAGAAGAGGAGTGTGAGGGGAGACCTCATCACAGTCTACAACTTCCTCAGGAAGGGCAGGCACTGATCTCTTGCCTCTGGTGGGCCAGTGACAGGACCCAAGGGAATGGTATCAATCTGTGTCAATGGAGGTTTAGGTTGGATATTAGGAAAAGATTCTTCACCCAGAGGGTGAAGTGGTCAACTTTATCCATAGCCAGCCTTTCTTGCTTCAGGGCCACTGCTCCATGTCAAGTAAGAACTGACGCTTGCCTGTATCTCCTGAAAACAGGCAGAATTTGGGATACCATTACTTAACTTCTAAGTTACTCCAGTGATCAATTGTTGAATCCATAGGCAGAATTTGTCCTATGTTTGCTTGGGAGCACACATCCTTCTTATAGCTAATGAACACCGCTTCCTAAACTAAGCTCAACAGACACACTATTATCCCTTGCAGAGGGAATATCTGAAAGAAAGCTAACAAAGTAATTGAAAGTTATTCTTAAAGGGAAGACTCTGATAGGTAACAATATACTTCAAAGAAAAGCCCTCCACTACCATTTGTCTACTAAACTATAAAATGTACTTTCATGAACTGTGCATTCCAGTTAACACCAAAACAGAATAGACATCACTACCAATGAGTATTGTTCATGTTATCACAGGAAAAGGTTACGTTCCAGTCTCTGTCCTGCTCGAAGAACTTTGGATCTGGTGCATAGCTGTCTAACAAGGTACAGGCAGCAATCTTGACAGCTTGTTTTTACCTAGTATTTTTAACTGTAGTAACACAAAGAAAAGGTTGGATACCTTTCCAAAACAAATGAAGATGCATTCCAAATCCTAAAACAAAAGGCAGAAACTACAAAAGAAACATACCAGGATGTCAGGCCAAAGCTGTTACTGCGGGAACAGGCAGGTACAAGGAGTTTGCTGAGGGCAGTCAGGTTAAGTACTGAAATGTTCTTCACAGAAGGATGAAGAAAAAATAAGACTAAAGTGCAATGAACTGGAAATGGAAGAAAGGTGATCACTGGGTTTTTATGAAAAGTCCCTATTTCTGTAGCATTTGTCCGTAATTCCACTGTAACCAAGCAAAAATAGGTCCAGGAAATATTACGAGTGTCTGAGGCGTCTTCTTTTTTTCCTTAGTGATGCAATCCAGTTGCATGTGAACTATCAACAGAAATAGTATTTCAGAGTGAGCCTATCCTTGACACATCTGAGAGAACATCAGCTTCTCCATAATAAAAAGAAAGGGAGAAACAGCAATCAGTTAATACAGAGAACTAGGGAGTTTGGCTCAGGTGTTAAGCCTTGAACTAACCTGACAGGTTATCTGTAAATCAGATTCTGAATTTAACTAGATCAAATGCCTGATGTCCATGCTGTGCTTCCACAACATGTATGTGGAAATCCTTGAGCGATAGAACTAAATTTTGACATAAAAATTGTAAAATGTTAATCTCTATTCTAACATGTGGCTATGCTGTTTAGAAGCAGCACAAAATCGATGCACAGTCTATTGCAGAAACTTTTTACCATTCACACCTAAATTTATTAATTTTTGAAAGGGTTCATGATGCTATTCTGTCCAAAATTTGCACACACACTTCCAACAGGTTATTACTATGTTCTACCAAGTATAAGGAAAGTATAACAGATAAAGCTAACCTGTACTTCTGTTGTAATATGAAGGGTTTAATAACTATGACACATCCCACCGCTGCAGTGCAGTAATAATCATCCCATGTACACAAGAGGGAAAAATTTGTGGGGTTTTTTTGTAAAAGAAACTTTTTTTTTTGTAGTATTCTTATACACTGAGACATTAGAGTATATAATTAACTATGTTCGTGTGTATGTATATGAAAAAAAAGTCTGTTCTTACAACGTCTTCAAAAATTCAAGCAGAGCAAGTAGAGCATATTGCTTTGAACAAGGAAGCATTTAAGAAAAAAAAAATAATTATGGCTGAAAATATTCTTTTGTGGCTTTGTGGAAATATTCTACCTGACTTTGAAATAGAGTAAAAAACTCCTAGAGATAGACAGGCAGGTGATCAATTAAACTGACATATCAGGACTCAGTTGAGTATTCATTCAGTTTCCACCCAAACACTGAATCCTCTGTCAGAATCTCTCCTAGCAAGCAAAGCTTGCTCTTTGTCAGTTCCATGAAATACAATTAGCTGAGTGATAGATGCATGTACAGGAGCAGAGTGGCATTATTAATGGAGAACTCTGAAGAATTCTTATATCCGTACCCTGCTGCGTTGATTTTGCCATAGTCACTGTCAGAATCACAGGTTAATTTACCTATGGAGAAAATCAACTTTCAAAAGATCCAAGAGAGAAAATCCTATTTACAAATGTTCCAGGTCTAAAAGACTGCAGAAAAATGTAATAAAAAGAGAGAATCACTTTTTCGATTCTTCCAACTTACACAGCAAATCAAATCATCCAGATCTAGACAGTGCCATAGATATGTAAGAGAATGAAAATAAGAAAGATAACCACAGACATCGAAGAACACATAAAAATCATCAAATGCATTACCATAGTTTTAAAAAATGACAAAAATGGCACTTGAGTGAGATATTACCCTCCAGCTTCATCACACTCAACAACACATTTAATGTCAGAGTAAAATTTATAGGATATTAAAGCAAACAAAACCATGTTTAAAGCAACACTAATGTTACTTTGGTGTTTGCACACAAACCACCAGAAGTTTGCAAATTTAAACTTGACACATAGGCCTTCATCTGTTTTATAAACACAGCCAGCAACATTTGCACCGAGTGCATAGATCTTGGGTGCAACTTTTAATTTTGTGTATGGATTTCAACTCCAGCTTTTCACTTCCTTGTCCAGGTTGTTGGGCAGCACAATCTGGCTTCTTCTGACGAGGTATTACACAGTGAAGCATCAAAGTTGTGAGACAACCCAAAAGATCTAGGAATTTTTATGGCCAAGAGTAATATCTGGGGCTATGTGTGCTACACTAAAAGTGATCGAGTCATGTTTTAGACATAGAGTGATTCCTTTCAAAGAACAGTTTGGATTACTTCCCAGTAATACAAAATGGTGCCATTAGGATTCATTTCATTTTTTCATCTTCATTTTTTTTCTTTGGACGATCTCCCTGTTCATGTCCAGTTATTAGTTATTACCAGAGGCAAAAGCCGACAGGTAAGAGATAATCAATTTGAATATGGCCAATCTAATCTACTGTTTTCAAAATCAAACAAACTAAGTCCTTCATTTATTGCAGCAGGTGAAATAGGTGTATGCATATTTCAATTAGACAGTTCAGTTTTTAATTCTTCAGCATTCTCTACACCACGTGAAAATAGCTACAACTGCTCTTCTTATTGCGGAATACTATGTTGCCCAAATTCATAAAGCCATTTAGGATGTGCTTTATTTAAAATATGTCCTTAAATCCACCTTTGTAAAGCCTGGTCTAAGTGCATTCAGTTTAAGTGAATTTTATGTTTTGCTAATACCGTGGTTTTTTTTTTAAACAGGAACGCTGATCTAATCTGATTATTATGAAACTGCTGTGAAAAGTATCATTCTAGTATTTCAAGAAGCACTTCTTCTAAAAGTGTTGCACATTTGTGAAGGGGACTTGGGGAATTTAAATAAGCTTTCTTCAAAAATTTACTGACATAAAAATAAAATTAAAAAGAAAGGGAAATTATATGAACAGGTTTTCCTGTGTAATAGGAATTGGGTAAATTGTGCTTTTTTTGACAAATGCTTCCTTCGGTTGTACTCCAAATGGGACTAACAGGGTAAAAAAGAGAAGAATCGATATGTGCTATTTCTACCCATCACACCAGAGTTCAACTAGTTTCAATCAAATACCATAGGCAAAGAGATTTTGTATGAAAAATGCGACCCACAACTGCAGGTAAGTCAAGTATTAAATTATTCAATGTGCATTACTGTCTTACTCTTCTCACTTAAACTCCAATTGCACCAAAACCAGAAATACCATAGTCGTTTTTTGTCACCTCTTACAAAAAGTTGGTTAATTACTGAAGCAGAGAGTGATGCCCCTGGTATACACATGACAATATACACTCACACACTAATTCGCTCTGCCACATTCAAACTTAATTAGGTGTGAGCTCAAGCTGTGAAGTTCAAATCCACATCTGGAAATGCACTGTGTTAGCTGGAATATGGGAGTGAGCTTGAGGTGACCTAAACTCAGGTCCCCACTCTGTTCTGTCCCCCAGCTCACACCTACATCAGACTTCTTCTAGTCTCTGATCTCTGAGGCAAGAAATGCTTTTACAGTTTGTCAATACAAACCCAAGCATTCAGGATCTCAGTCTGAGTTTGCACCTCACAGGGTTACCACATCTGTCAGTAAACAAAAATATGGACAATACTGGGCTTAGTGTTGTACAGTTGCCTCTTCCACAAGGAGGAATATTGTAGACCTGAAACACTGGAGTAGTCCAGTGCAAATATCCAATATTTGCTATTACTGGCTAAATAGTAAAGTGACAGAACCACATTTCTAGAATAGTGCTGATTTTAAAGTTCTTTATAAAACATATATTTAATAATATTAGTTTTGTTTCTTTTTCTAATGTAAGTTAAAGGCAGGAAGGGTTGCACTTTGCTTTAAAGAAATACTAAAGAGCTATTAGAGTGTAACTTGAGGACATTTAAATAATGTGTGAAACGAGACTAGTTTTAAGGTAAAGTACTTCTGGTACTTCTGGTCCTGAGTTGCACTGAAAGTTGAAACTGCTTCAATATGTCCATTAGCCTCATCTGAAAACTGGACACAGCCTTTTGAATCATTAACTCATTCACCTTAGACATTTTTTCTTACCAATGAGGTTCTAGGTGGTTTTACGGGTGGGTTTTCTTTTGTTTCTTTTCTCTGTGAAAACAAGCTTTTGCATTATGTTCTTCGTGCTTTCAGGTGGAAATGCTACTGCGCTGCAAACTCATGGCAAATCTTTCTGTGCTTCTGTGCCGAACCACCGTGTCAACAAAGTCCCAAAACATGCACTTGGCATGTACAGTGTTGTACAGGCCAGGAGAATATAGGGCATTATAAGCTGTCCTGCTGATTTAGTCTTCAAATGAGGGAACAGTCTTATTGGAAACAAGCGCTGACCAATTTCCTTTCCTAGAACTGCTTTTGAAAGGAGAAGGTGGCCATTCAACCTGTGGGGTTCCATTGCTTCCAGTACAGGCAGGATAAACTGGATCAGAACTGAGGTTCTGCTGCTGGCAGATACTGAGCAAAGAATATGTCAGCCTCAACATATACACCACTGGAACTTGTTGCACTGCACAAATAGAGACTAAACAGAACAAAAATTCTCAAGAAAGAAGGAAACAAAACATTGAACTACTTGTAATATATCACTGGATTAAAGATTTCTTCTCCTGAAATCTTTCTGGAAAGGTTCATGTTGGCATCCGAATTGCTGAGATGGTGTTTAACTAATACACAAACAGAAAGGGAAATATTCTAGAAGCTGAGAAGTGAGTGGTAGCATGAAGAGTGTAATTTAATAGCCTGAAGCTGTCTGATATACAGTCTGAGTATAACCACATTAAAAGAAACCTTGTAAACCTTCAAACTGCTAACTATCTGTACTGAATGGCACACCAAATCCTTTTAACTACAACTTATTTTGGCTGAATCCTGTCAAGGCAAAAGTAGTCCGTGTTGTTTGCAACTGAAATTACACACTACCATTCCATTCAAAGTTTTCTTGCTGAAGGTCTTGCCTCCCACATTATGTGCACTTACATATTTTTCCAAAGTGGAGTTGTCCAGAAATTGCCTCAGAACTCTAAGGGCTGAACTGGTTAGATTTGAAAATTTTTTTACTATTGTGTATTGTGTCCTAGCATCACCCCTTGAGTCTGTCCGCCTCACTAAACCAGAGCTTTTCTATGGCAGGTGTAATACACTCACTCCATGAGCTATGCACTGGCTGAAGGCTCTACTCACACAGAGAAGACACTTCCACAGAAGGGAAAAAACTTAATAGTTCCAATGGTGTTGGAGCCCTGCATGTAACACAAGAGTGTTTCCGCAGGAGACACTCTGGCCCTTCTGACCCAAAGTTCATTGACTTCCATTGAATCCAGAGAGACAACCACTAAATAAGATCATGGTTAATAATTTTGCCTTTGCTGAATTCTCTAAAGTGTTAAAGAATTAAATTCTTCATTTTATTCACCCAGAAGAACCAAACCTAACACTACTGTAATTTTACACAGCGAGTAACTTTGAAGAGCAGCTAAAGGGAGTACACACCAGAGTATCCCTAGGCCATTTTCTTCTTCCCCTTTTTCGCAGAGTTTGCCAACAAGTGTGCCAAATAGGCTGGGTTGTTAAGGTTTTATTTAATATGGTTACTTCTTTTAGAGCCATGAGCCAGCATGATGCCATCATTCAATGTGATACCGTTAGCGTGTGGCTCATCTGTTTCTTTGTCAACAAGAACTGGATAAAATACAAAAAAAAACACTAAAAACACAAAAATCTCTCCTGAAGTACTTACTGTTCTCATTAAAAAATGACAGGGTCCACAGAAAGTCCATAAAACCAACTCCCTATGCCCTTGGTAACTCAAGGACAGGTCTATTGAATTCTTCTAACACTATGAATAGCCAACAAATTAGCTGAAATCACCTCTCACAGAAGACCAACAACAATATTTTGTTGATGTTCACACACTGAAATGAAAGAACATTCTTGGATTTCGAATTATCATTTTTCTATCAAACAGTCTCAACATGTCTCTCAAACATTAACTTCCCATTACAATCTCCATGGAGAGGTAGGGTTAGGAAAGAAGAAAGCCTAGGAATCCATGCCAGAATTCAGAATCCATGGAGAATCTGTATTCTTGCACTCACAGTGACAGGCTGGAGACATGAGCATTCTGAAGCACTGCCAGCATAGCCTTTGGCTTTAAGGAGTTTGGGTGACTCTGTCCTGCAACCACTGTTGAATATGTGGGAGGAGAAGTTGCACCACGTTGAGTTTTCCCTGCAGGTGAAACTTAAAAGTCAAACTGCCTGCACCATAATACTGTCTCATCATTCATACCACAAAGAAATGCCGCAACACAACGCATCGCACTGACTCTGAGAATGCTTCAGTAACTTTCATTTTCTCTTGTCCAAGATAATCTAGTGTGCTTGATAAATTCTACATTCACTATGCATATGTAGGGCAAATTTAAAGTTTAGAATTACAGTTATGATGTAATGGTAAGCTGAAGGGGAGAAGCATGTTTAGGCTATTTACTTTGGATTTCTTCGTGCCTCCAAGAGGGTTTCAGGATACTTTAAGCTGGGTGGTTAAGGGCTGCCTTTCCCATGGAGTTGATGAAGTGATGTAGGTGTTATTAGTTTCAATTAGCCCACCTAAGTTATACACCTAGCAGTAGAAATATCCTTCTTAAAATATGGAAGAGAAGTCAGAAATTTTTTCATGAAGTACCTTCATCTTATCATGCAGATTTTTATGCTTCAGGAAAAGGATTAAATTTGATTCAATGTATTGAAAGTAGGGAAAAAGAACGAAAGAACATGGCAGAGGCAGTCCTACAGGAAGGAATTTTGGTCTAAAAAAAGGCTTACAAATAACTTTTTTTATTTACTATTCGATTTTTTTTCAGTCAAGTCCAAAAATGTGGAGAGGGGATTCTGACTAGATAGTCTGTAAACCGTTACACAGTTATGTTATGGGAATACAACTAAGGTAAAATTCCTACATTTCAGTGTTTGCATTTTCTGTATTTCTCAGTTGCACATGAACCTTCTTGTTTGTACAAGTCTTCCTTCCGCTGACACTCCTGAAGAGCACTGCTGGAGCTCTCTAACCAGGGGAACTAACCAAGCCTCCTAAAACTATGTTCTAGCCATACTCACTACAGAAGAACACCAAAATGTTCTCAGAATGTTCAACACACTCTTTTAAAACCAAAGATGTGACAATTGTAAAATGCAGCAATAAAAGGAAATAATTTATACAACAGAACTAAACTAATTGACTGGTTCTCTAATAGGAACAAAACTAACTGAAAGGTGTGCATTGAAGAAAAGAAACACTAATTCTAAAAGGTTCAAATTACTGAACAGCTTGAATTAGTATCACAGCAACCTCAAATGGAAACATCCCTAAAGCAGCAATGGATCAAACACAAAACATGTGAACATCTTTTTAGAAGACAGGCTGTAGTGTGACCTTTCAGAATATGGTCACTCTGTTGTAACTGCTTGCACATCTCCTCTTATCCACAGCCCACCTGTGATCACGGCTAACTTGTGATCCCTGAAAGAATACAATGCTACAGTGGTTTACAATAGGTACATACAAATCATTCAAGGAAGAATCAGAAGTAGCTGACAATTTGCAAATCCTTATTTTCAGTTTACCTCATGGTAACTTCCTCGTGACTATCCTCTGAAACGGCAGAAAAATGAAACAATAACATATTAAACTTGTTTTAAAGTGGTTTTGCTCAACTGCACTTACTCATTTAGCTCAGCATAAAACTGTCTGCTCTAACTCCCTTTAGGTGAAGTAGTTACAGGCACTCCTGTTATTGAAAAATATCCTATGGATAAGTCCCGAGGCGGGCAGAAATGGACCAGGAGAAAAGTTATATATTTTGTGGCTCCTTTCCAACTTGAAAAATAAATCCACTTAAAGTGACAATATACAAGGTAAAAAGCCAATACTACTTTGTCACAAGCAGTAGTCAGAAAATGTTAAGATTTTGATAATTCTAAAGCAGAATTTTGAAGGAAATCACAAAGAAACGTCACCTTTACTAGTGTAGAGGTATTTTTTCATAGTACTAACATTACAGTTACTGGTAAGGAAAACACATCATCTCTGCCTTAATGAGTTCATAACACAACAATTTTTTTAAAAAAGTGTAAATGTCAGCCTTTGTCTTCCCTGTCCTCCACAAAAAAAGCAGAAACATTAGCTTCTCAGAGGAACATAAACACATACACACATGTAGGCACACAGAGAAATACACAGTCCTAATCTTAACTCTGTTGACTTTGTTTGTGACAGCCCACCAAAGCTACACAGATGTTCTTATCTCCCATGTTTTTCTGAAAGTGCTGAAAAATGTCATTTGCCATGACCTAGATGGAATCAGAAAAATCTAGACACATGACCACTGAGAAGCAGACCACCTGGAAATGAGAGAAATACTTAAGTGTATTGTCCAAGACACTCACCAACAGCGGATAAAGAAAGTTTTGTTCAACAGTACCAAAACAACCACTTTATTATGGAAAGTGAAACACCATCTCTTTTCTCCTGTTGGAAGCAAAGCCAGCCAAAAAGTTGGTACAATTGAAAAAAAGTGCAGCTGTCTGAATCTGCTTTGAGGTATGTCTATCAAAGATTGTTGGCAATAGTTAGCAGGACAGAGAATTTTTTGCTGCTTTACTTGGGAAAATTTTAGCAATTTCAGCAATACATTTACCATTATAGCTTTAAATGCAAATGAGGATTTTTTTCAGCTTAGCTTATAGACCTTCCTAGACAACAAACTAAACTGAAAATGTCACAGTTCCCTCAAAATAGGAACCACCACACAATGGGTCATGGCAATATACTAATAATTTTAAATTTGCACTGTTGGCTTTAGGAATGTAAGAACTTGAAAAGTATAGCTTATTATATATTGGGGTTAGAGATCTTGCTAGAGATCGGTAGTAACAGTCAAGAACTGCACTTAATATCTCATCTAACGGAAATCACTGCTTAATTAAAAGCCTATCAATATTCCATACTATATTGACATTGCAATGCACTTTACATAGTCATGTCCTGTTGGTATTAAATTTTCACTATTATTTTTGCTATTACTGTCACTTTTCTTGCTTGCCTTGGAAATGCTTTTCATGCTAGTCAAATCTAGTTAATGGATGTTAATGAGCTCTTTCAAGAATACAAGTGGAAAGATTGGAAAAGTCAGTAGAAAGAAAGGGAAAATACGGAAGTGAAAGATAAAAAGGAGGAATAAATAACCAGAGCCTGTTTTCCCTTGTGTTATGCATTTTTCTGTCAGTGGTGAAAAAAACAATGGGGCAATCTTTCCTCTCCTCCCAAACATCAGACTGCGGGTAAATCTTCCTTCACTTACTCCAATCACACAAGAAAGAAATAAAGGGATGGACACACAGGTCCCTTGCATTCTGGGCTGTAAACAGGCTTCCTTAGTACCTGAGGACGGGAACGGGTTTTATGAATTCAGCAGCACAAATATTTGTGTGCCTGCAGACTCCACCTTGGCCAGGCCAGAGCATTCCACAGCCCCCACCCTTCATATGTATGTTCTGTCTATCTTCTGAGAGATAATAGCATATGTAGATATCTTTTACACCTTTGGATTGTCAAACACAAACCAGTTGGCCAAAACTACTAAATGCAAAGTCAAAGAAATTTAACTATTGACATGAGTTGCAAAATCCAGATTTTGAATACCCCTAAAATTTAGATGTGTCGGGTCAAGAGTTTAGGTTCAGTCCCTCACCCATAGGGAAGCCAGCTGAAAAATGTGCTTACCTGTTAACTCCTAGAATCATTAGTGTGAATTGACAAGGTTTTACTACATATAGATAAGATTAATGGAATCTTCCAAGTTGCACAAAACCCTCAAAGGTCTGGAAGTACCATTTAATTTGAGTAAGCAAAGCAGGAACACACTTTGCATGTTGAAGACACTGGGGCCTGATTCAGTCTCACTCAGTTCAGTTTTATATACAGATAATTTCACCGGTGTCACTGGAATTACCTGACTTTTACAATGGTGCCATGCCAAAGGAGATCCAAACGTGTCTGCAAGGAAAGGAATGTTCAAAATTCAAAAGATGACAAGAAAAATATGTGTAAATTAGCCTTGGAAGAATTAAGTTAACTACTATCTAATCTTACAAAAAGCTGTACCTTTAACAGTACCGGGCACTAAGGAGACAGTGACAGTTTATTGCAGAAGCCGTGAGTCCAACATTAACTCTGGTGCAAGAGGAGGTGGGGATGAGATGTAAAAATGGAAGGAGTGAGGAAGCAGCAGTCCACCTCAGGGACCATAAGCCTGTCTGGCTTCAGAATTTAGTTGCTTTTCAAAAAAATTAGAAGTTTCTTGCAAAGCAGAAACTAAACCTGTATTGATAAATCCTTGCAAGCAAGAACACTTGACAGTGCATCTTCCAGCAGGGCTTGATGCAGGTTTAAACAATGAAGTGTCACATATGCTATAAATGAAACCACGACAGAGCCTGAACTCTTTGATTTCCCTAAAACAAGATGCTTGGATTATGGGTATATTCCATCATAGTCTATCTTTTCTTTATTTCAATTTTCAATCATTTAAGTTTGCTTTTCAAAAATGTAGTATTTTATAGGAAGTACCTGATCTAACGATATTCCTGCCCAGCAGCAGCTTCTGTGAAATCAGAATTTTAGATTAATATATTATTATTAAATTCTTACTTTAAGGAAAGGTTAAACTCTACTAAAATGCATCTGGTGTTACCACTGTAGCTCCAGTATTTATGTATGCAGCATGAGAGGCATAGCAGAATTCAATATAAACAACCACAGGTCCTGCTAATGCTAGTAGCAATACCAATTGTATGTATGTAAATACATATTTAATTTGGTCCTACATATCCACAGCCTCCTGTGCACTTCATAGCTTGTATTCTAGATTTTAATACTAAATGGAACCTTCAGTAAACTTTTCACATTTAACCGAGAAATACCACAGTTGTTTACTAAGGAATGGGAAATTTGAGGAAGTAGCTTCATGTCCTGCTTAAACAGTAGCATTGTTTGAGAAGAAAGATAATCATGGCTCACACAAAGATCAATGCATATGAATACAGTTATTTCTTAAAGAATAAAACTTCTCTAGGAAGAATGTGGTGGCCTTCAAAACCAGCCATGACTGTACTGGAATTTAAGATGCTGCTCAGATAGTTGCAATTCCATATTACAGACTGAACATGCCAAAAAACAGATAAATTTTAAGGTGGAAATGGGAGCAGCACCTGCCCTGGTGAATTAGATGGTACTTCAGCACGTGACTTCTTCTTTTTAACTTTCATATAATTGCTAAAGATTTTGGCTTTTTTTTTTATTTTCCCCTAAAATAAAAAGTTTTTCATGTAAGTAAAAGAATAAAGAGTAAAAGGAAAAGAATTACACTAGGAATATTTGGGAGGTAGTTCTTACTTTAACAGAATTTTCTTGAAGAAATTCAAAACTAAAAGACAATGAAAATCTTACGAAATGATGTTTCAAATTTGAAACAGAAACAGGGCCCTAATTTATGCAGGAGAGAGACTACACAAATCACAATTGTTTAGAAGTTACCCTTTTATTCAGCTATCTGGTCTGCTGAGAAAAATTACCTACTTTGATTGCCACTTTTTAAGTGTATCATTTTCCTAGGAACGTGCAAAAGAATGCCTGAATACCCCTTTCCAGTGTTTTAAGGACAGCTTGCAACATAAGTCAAGAGAGCAGCCTCTGTTCTATACCAGTTGAAAATGTGGCCTGACAACTGTAATGGGTAGAACTCTTAAAGGCACAGAAAGCTTTCCTTCTGAGGAGTCAGGTCTGTGTAATCCACAAGTGCTCTCTGACTGAAGCACTGGCAATGGACTATAGATCCTGACCACATAGGAATAAGTCACATTAGAGAGTGTCTACTGAAATCAATAACGTGTATCCAATGTATGATTTTTTATACAATTCTTAAGGCTACCATGTGTATGTCATTAATCTAACAACTGAAAGGTATTTAAAATGCTTTCGGTTCAAGGTACCTCCTGTTAATATTAGTTATGAAAATTAAATGCACATTAAGGCAAAAGGGAAAAGAGAGACCAACGTTTCTAAAATGAAGGCTTTATTTTTGGCAATAAAAATTTAGACCCCCCCCTCTTCCTCCCTCCCAGACCTTCAGGTTGATTCATGTCTCATTCAAATTTAAAATGCACAGAGAGGCTCCAACAAACCCACAGAAGATTGATATGCACTGCACTCCACACATGGTTTAGCTCTTTATTCCAAAGTCTGGCATGATGATGTTGGGTTTTGTGATATTATTATTTCAATATATAATAAACAGGGTTCGCTGCAAAAAAACAGTGCAATGCGAGTCCCCTTTAAAAAAAATACAAATTGTTACTATAGCGCTTTGAGAGAAAGGGAGCGAGAGATTCACAATGCAGGCTCAGAACTTGGCAACCTGTAAAAGTGCCCAGTCGAAAATTACTAACAGCTGGAGATGACAGTTGTTTTAACAGCTGAGCTGACAGGATTAATTTAAATGCACTGAAATCAAAAGTAGATAACACCTGTTTAGTCTTCCAGGGCCATTCGACAAGGTAGGCCAAAGGAAAAAAGCAGAGCCAGGGCTGTCTGTGCGGGCATGTGTGCACGCATGTACATATGTGTGCATGTAGTGTGTGCGTGCACACGTGAGCCTCTCCTTCCTTTCTCCTCCCCCACCCTTCTGTGCGGAGGACAGAAGGACTCCAGCAAAGAATGACATACTTTTGAAGGCCGAATGTGCGGGGGAGATCGGTGGCTTGTCACACAATAACAGAGAGGCCAACCCCCGCCAGCTTGAAACATCTGGTTCCCATTGTGCCCACCCTCCAGGTCACCCTTCTTCCCCCTTCTCTTATCCAAGGTCTTTGACCCAAACCCAACAATGGATAAAGATCACCGGGTTTTCAAGCTGCAGTTTCTCACTCCTGCATCCCAGCGATCCTCCTGGGTTAATTAATGCATTCTCTTTGAGCTCCGAGTCACTGAAGCTCCCGCACGCTCCCTCCCACCCGCTTCTTCCCCAAACTAAAAACAAAACAAAAAATTCCTCACCTTCTTGCCATGCCAGAGCTTGTAACTCACATGTCCATTAAATAAATAAATAAATTCTACAAGGCATGTGAGGAAAAGCGTGTGAAACAGCAAGAAATATTTTATGTGGCAGGCAAGGAGGGAATGATTTTATCTTTGCCTTTAAGACTATGATTCTCCACGCTGGCATGTGCACGAAGTGTCCTGTGCCATGAGGACTGAAAGCGCGCAGGACCACAGCTGAATGTCCCAGCACAGCCCTTGCTCTGGGTAAGAGAACCAAGAGATGCAACAAAGAGGACTGCCTGGTCCAAGAAGGGAGAATCTAAGAAAATCTATGGAAACCGAATCTTTTCTGAGTGCTGCAACTACCACACAAAGCTACCGTGCCAACTTCCCATCACGCAAACAATCCTATGGGCCCAACTGCAGCTGCTCCACTCTCAGCAATCCCACTGAGGCAAAAGTGAGCACTGCTACTAAATCCAGGCCAAAGGCTCCCAAATTCAACCTGCAATCTCTCTTTTCTCATTATGTAGACAAACGGTTTTGATTGTAACAGACAATGTCTAGTCCCTTCTTACAAGCAGGGCCACTGTCGGGCTGCATCTCTCAAACAGTAATTAAACTTCACCGATGTGTAGAAGTACACAGCTATTACTATCAACCCTACTTTAAAACCAAAATTGAAAATCAGGACCCAGAGAGTGAAGTTCATGTAGTAAATCCACAAAAAAAACACTCCATAAAACAAAATTCAGAAAAAAATTGTGTTTTCTGAGTCTGCTCTGTGCTTTTAGTCACAGGACCAATCTCTTCTCCTTGTAATCCTGCAAGGATGAAAAAAAGCAGCCCTACAGTTGGTACAATGTACAGTTGATACAATGATGCTGCAGCTTTACACTTCATACAACAAAAGGAAGTGTTCTGCTCTTCCTTCGTGTTCCACAACCCTTCGGCAGGACAAAGGTGAGCTGAAAAGCTGACGTGGTCACTTTAGCTAACTGCAAGCCCACATCCACTGTGCTGTCACACCAATATCAAAGCACAGTTGGCACCTTCAGCTTTTATAGCTGAAAAAAAAAGGAAGTGTTCAGTAGAATGGCTCAAAAAAAATGTTTGATTCATTGATATCAAAAGTTGGAGAATCATAGATGTTCTCGGTTACAGCATTAACCCTTGCCAGAAAGAAAAACAGAAAGAAAATCATCCACGGTAGCTTTCTCTGAGCTGCAGGTTTCAGTGTGCTCAGCTCGTATTCTCTTTCCATTTCCAGCTACTAAAGCTCCCACACGCTCCCTCCCACCTTCCTCTTCCCCAAACAGCATGGAGCTTCATATAGGCTAATTCACAGTGCCAAGAAAAACAGAACAATTCTTAACTACGCTGCATTTATTAACTTATTTCAGAATTTCATGTCCTCCTTTAGCCGTTATTGTCCAGGCAAAACTATCTGGACAAATGCAAATATTAATGCCAATTCTGACAGGAGAAAAGACCCAAACAAGCCCCTTAGATGTAAGCCCTGTATGCAACAAACTTTAAGTAAAACTAAAAATCAGTATTAATTTACCTATATAAGTTTCAAGTCTGAGTCTAAAACTGTCTTCATTTTGTTTAACAAGAAAATACCAGGACACTTTAAAACTCAAGTCAAATGAACCTTTCTCTGGAGGGAACACTTTTTACACTAAACACTAAATTAATTTTAACGAAGTTGGGGAGTGCCTTGTGATGGACTGTACCTGAGTTTTAGTACCACAACCCAGCCTACACGGAAGAGGATTTAATGCACAGTGCTGTGTTGCCCATCTTGCCAGCTTTGTATCCAGGGCAGGAGAACTCTATTAAAAGACAGACACCAATGCCAGTTCTCACCTACTCCTGAGTAGGAAAGGGAAACCAACTTCAGACTAATGAGATACAAAATTTTGTTACTTGCTGAAGGACTGAAATTTTCCAGCAAATGAACCTGGAGATTCCCAATATGTTACTAAAATATTGGGCTAATACTAGAGGGCATTTTCTCTGTTATTTTTCATGTCCACAAACCTCTGCATATCTGGATTCTGGCCAAGTCTGGAAACAGAAGTGCCAAGGAACATGTGAGAGGCTGTTCTCCTGACAATTCCAATTTGGCTGGTTGCTGGAAATGATAGAAATCTCCAGAGAAAACCAGCACTAACAATACTTCATTGGCCAATATGCAGCCCAAGATCCTTAACTGCCTACCACAAAAAAAAAAAATCAGGAAATGTTTCAAAGATGGATGAAAAAAGTGGAACAATACAAAGAAAACAATATATATATTTTTTAAAAAATAAAGAAATTCTCTACTCCTTATAAACACATATCAAAATAGCAGCAGTGGTAGTTGTACAAGCAGTGATGATGATGATGATGTCAGGAAGGCATGATCACCCTTACTTATATCCATACTTCATTCTCACAAATTTTATAAAGCCTATCTGCACTTCTAAATCATTAATTTCCATTAATATTTACAGAGGAAAAAAACCTCTTGCCTTTTAAAGGGTTTTTTCAAAGTTCTCAGTCTACTGGGCATGCAATGATAATTGCTGCTCTGTTCTGCTTAATGATAGAGTCCTTTCCCTGTACAAAATAAGAAGCAGTTTCTTCCCCGCTTTTTATTTCTTTACACAACTCAGAGGCTCAAAGAAGATAATTACAAACAATGCCTGAAGAATGGTTCAGTTAATGTTAATTTATACAACAAACTAATTACTACCAAATGGTAAAAAATCACATGTGGAAGTTCCTGTCTCCCACGCACACAACTAAACCAGCAGCCATCTGTCTCAGCCTGGGAGCTCTCAGTGACAACCAAGGGAAGCAAGGCAAAGGATGAATCCAGACACACAGTAGCTGCTTCTTCTGACACAAAATCACGGCATTCAAGCACCAGGTTCTGTATATGGTGATCTTAGCAGAGGCATTTCTTTCTCATTCATTTATAAAACAAACAAAAAAGTACCTGCATCTGTATCTATCTATCTAAATTTTGTTCTCTATCTCAAGAAATTTAAGACGAGGGCTAAAATATCTCCATCTATCAGCCGTAATTCTTCCTCCTGGCAATTTCTCTACAATGCTCTTTATAACATCATTAACTATTAGACAGCACGAGGTGAGACAGTCTTTGAATCTGCTTACAGTATATTAGACATCACAATGGAAAAATGTCCTTTTTTTGTTTCAACATTTTTTCCTCAACCTGAGAAAGCAATTTTCTTCCAAACCTTGAAAAATCAAAGTCACTACAATTGTTAAACACTTTTATGGGATGCTCATTAAAAACTGACAGGGAGAAAAAAGCTAGGGACAAATCCTGAAGCATTTGTTCAATTTAAAGTCTCACTGAATTCAATGTGAGTGTTACTTTATTGAGGACATCAATACCAGATCCTTTACACGAATAAGGACCTTGGCACTTTGACTGTTAATTATTCTTTGATTAGCTTGCATCTAGCGAAACAAACTAAACACAATATTATCCCCTAAGCTCTGTTCAAGAAATCTCAACTCCAATATTCTCCTCTCCCTGTGAGATCAGAACTCCAGCAGTCATCAAAGAAAGTGCTGTACATGAATAGGAGCAAAATATCAGAGTTTAGATTCACAGTACAGATTTCAGAGGAGTTTTTTTCCTCAACAATAAAAACTTACAAATGTTTCTATGTTTGAATATAAGGCAAAATTTTCATACTGTAGAACAGTCTCTACGTATCTCATTTAGATCAAGACCCCCTCTTATGTTTCTGTGAATCCCACAGCAGTGCCAAAGTGCACCCTTCTGACTTTATTAGAAAGAGACAAGCCAGGATAAGGTAGAGACTGAAGATGCTTTAGTAAAGATGAAATGTCTATGAACTTGTGCTTCGGCATATTTCTCTTTTCAAAAAGAAAGAATATGTTTCAGATGGCCTGAAATAATCATAGAGGAGAAACAAGTGCTACAGCAATTTAAAACAAGGTCCCTGTAATCTCATATTCATGAAGTAACACAGTCATTATTTCTACATGACAAGAAGGGTATCGACAGTTTAAATGAAGTAAACATGAAAGGATCACAAGAGAATCTACATAACCAAACAATAATGCCTAATTATTTCTCATTCATAGTCCTTAACAGAATTATGATATAGTAAAAAAAATTACAGGGAAATGCTTCTCACATACAACCAATAGCATAGAATTTTACATAATAAAATATAGTCACTGAAGTGAAGGAGGAAGAAGTAATTTTCCTGTCGCTCAGTCCTATTTTGCCTAATCTGTTTTTAAACCATGAGCTTACATCATCAAAAGCTGCTCTCTATGAATGGAAACTTAGAATCCTTCATAAGAATTTCACTTTGTTTCACAATGTTTTCACTTCTTTTAGGAGCTTCTTACAGAAGATTAGCTACTATTTGAGTTTCTTTTAGTGTATGTGGGGAAATAGTCTCAGCATGGAAAGAAATGGACTTCACTGTAGCAACCAAACTAAGAGAGCTTTTGAGTTGGAGCGTGACATGAACCACTGAGTGCTCTATCAGTGAGTGGGGCAAGACAAAAAATGAAGGGTCATTTACTAGAGTGCATATTGCAGAAAAAAACCTGTATCTGCTTTGGGAGGATGCTTTGGACATCTCACAGTCCTTGGGCCGCGACTGGCATCAGCCCTCTTCCCTCCTCTTTCACCCCAAGTAGCCTCAAGCAGCTCTCACAGACAAAAGTCTGCCTCTAATTTTAGTTTCCACTCCTGGCACATGTTGTGTCCTAGATCACTGAAAGCCTTGAATTAATACACTAAGACCCAGTATTAAGCTAAAGAACTGACAGCTTTATGGACTGCATTCAGCCTGGGAGGAAAGCTACCTGGGATTGTCTAAACAATGCCAGTGCCATCTTCTTGTAAGAACAAGATTTTGCAAAAAAAAAACAAAAACAAAAAAAAAACCAAACGTATCAAACAAACAAATCCCCGCTAGTATTTTCACTATCCCAAGATTAATCAGACTGCAAAGGTGCATCCTAAGGGAGAAAAATACTGAAGAATACTAGAGCAAATTTTTTACTCCTTGAAGAGCACTCTGTGAAGAGTTATACTGGGAAGTTCCCAAAAATTGTCTCTCTGTTTCATTTTCCTACAATGGGGCCTGTTTATGCAAATGCAGCAGGCATCTTCGTTCTCTTCTCGATGGTTTTTAACCTGTCTTTGTGCCTAAAGGGACTTGTCTACTAAAAGAGCTGAAGCAGATGAGTTAAAAACACAGCCACAGTGCATCTCATTTGCTCCTGAAAATACTCAGAAGCTGGTGGTTGGAAGATGCTGTCTGATTTCTGATGAACATTTATAGTGTCAAATATAAGCAGATCAATTGTTAGCAACATCCTTCGTTTCTCACAAGTTGAAATGGAACTGGCAGCTGAACTCTCTTTCCCTAGCACTTTAATGGCAGTTTACTCCATGTTATACTAATGGCATAAGGGCCAGGACAAAATCAACAACCAATAAAATAAGTTAACATTAAAAAATCTAGGAGATTTTGCAGACTGTTTGCAATATAAAAAGTATCTGCAGACCTCTAATTATTTTATCTTTTTGCCTTTTGTGGGCCCTGTTACTTTAAAATAGTGGGCTATGCATACTGTGTTAACATCCAATGGGTACTGCGTTCCCCCCATCAGTAACTTGTCTAGCAACAAAATAATAATCATAAAAATCCCTTTTTTCAGAAGAACTGCATTTGTTTTTCAGCACAAAGAACAAGTTATAACTTAAACCCTAAGTCACATGTGTAATTCATCTAATAATTTTATGGTTAGTTACAGAATGATTCCCAATGACAGCTTCCTAATTCATCTGAACTCAGATACGATTGAGCTGGCCAAACTAGTAAAAGCAGAATGCATTTTTCCTGGATATGCATCCCATACCCCAAAGCTTCACAGGAGCTGTGAATCAATTAGATGACACAGCTAGAGGAAATGCATAAAAAAGACTTAAAATAAAATAATCTTCAGTGAAATGTCTTCATATATAGTTAAACAGCATTGCTGATTAAGGCTGTACATGAGCTCAGTGTGGAATCCAGAATTGTTGCAGCTGACAATCATTAGCAAAAGCCTGCTGTCCTCTAGTTTCATCTTCATATATTAATTTCATGTACAAGGAAATAGAATTATTTTGAAATACACAGCTTTATTTAAGTCTCATGTATAGATATCCCAGCAAAAATACATTGACTTGCTTTACACTTTGCAACAAGACAGCAATCTTACAAGATCAAAGGAATACACATTGACTACAGTTGAAGCCATTTTTCTGATTAGTTGTTGACTTTTTTGCTTTTTCACTTTTTTTTTTCCCCTGGTGCCTGACTCTGTGGGAGATAAGATGCTCAGTTACTGAAATGGAATATGTGTTGCGGGCAAAACAGAAAAGGAAAAAAAAAAGTTTAGCAAAAAGCCGTCAGAGTGCATACAAAAACAAGAGGCTTTCTTCTCCCATGTGATCTTTGTCTCTAGACTATTTACCTTAAGATTGTGTGGACTAATCTACGGTACAAAACTAGTGCAACATTCCAAACTATACTGGAAAAACAGGACACTTGGATAACTATTTCCAAGTCGGGAGAGACACTTTCCTTTCTGATAAAGCACACGGACACCAGTAGTAACTTTGAGGCTGTTAAATCTTTAGCTGTGATGTTCTTGCTTATTGGAAGTGCAATACAGTAATTGTTTGGGCCTTTTTCTAAGGTGGGAATGAAATTTCTCTTGGGTGTATGGGCTGGGCCTTTGCAACTGCACTTTCTAGACATTTAGAAATGATTCTTAAGCAATGGCCAAGTAGCATGTCCCCTACATAACCAACTGCCTATGACTACAGGGATGACTGCAGTCACTGCTAGACCTCGTTTCTATGGTGTCATCTCCTCTGTGTCTATTATATATTTTGAAACTTAATAATTTAATTAATTATGCCTACAAGGATCAGATGAACAATGGAGGTTCATATCATTCCCTGCACATTGCAGTGTATGAACATGTGTGCTAAACTGCTGTTTCTTCCTGACACAAAGTTGGCTCTCCGTGTCACATATCTGTACCTCCCCTTCCTTGTGCTGTATAAGCCAGTATTTTCTATACTTCAAAAGGCAAGTTTTGTTGCTAATTCCTCGTGCACTATTGTCCATAGATACAACTATCTCACCATCTGTGAAATAGAAGTTTCTACCAGTCTTCATGACTTTACTGTCGTTGCTACCTTTCAGTTCTCTCAGTACTGCTCCTTCTAGGAAAAGGCCTAATCCCTGTCTGCAGAGGGATAAAAAAACAAGTCACGTTGGGTTCTTTACAAATCCTGTACTAGGTCAAACGTTGCCTTCTTAAAGCTCTTGCGTATTCAGTGGGAGTGGTGAACTTACATCCAAGAGCAGAATATGACCCACATTGCTCTGAAGTGTCTATTAACTCTCCCACACTCAGAAATAAATAAAGACAAGATTCCTCTCAAGTACAACAAGCCTAAAATATAAACCCCACTGCTCACAACAGTGAGATGAGGAATCCTACTTCAGTCGTATCGTTCTTTCTTCCTTCCTTCAGTTCCCATCAGTGAGAAGAAAGCAGAAAGCTCATTTGATCCCAGTACATGCCCTGCACAGGGCTCATCCAGAGCACAAGCCATCAGGAGCTACAAAAGGTGCACGTGTTCCCTTGTTCAGAAACACCAGAGTGGAGATGGGCAGTGTTGCACCTCATTCCCACCCTGCTCACTTTGAAAGCTATCACTTTCCTCCAAGTTGGATGTTTCTCCTCTGCCTCGCCCCCAAACCCAGTTCTTCCTTGCAGAAACTTGGGAGCCACCACTCCTACTTACACCATGCCACAACCCTGTGTTGCCATCTGTCAATCACAGCTCCATTTGTCTTCAGGAGGGTGAATAAGGAGGACTGGGAAGGAAGAAAGCAGGGAGACCTCTGCATTGATCAGAAATGCATGGGGTGGAAAGGAGGGAGGAGAAAGAGGGAGCGAGAGATGGAGATAGATTAGAGGGTAACAAAACTAGAGAGGAAGATAAACAGAGCCAAAAAGAAAAATGTCCTTTGTTCATTTAAATGGCCCTCTGCTCCCAAGCCCTCTGCATGACTAATGCCACGCTGTGGTGTGTAAACCTCTTGGGCACATAACACAAACAAAGCATAACTCGGCCTGAACAAACAAAGGCCTAAGCAACAGTGATTGAATTCATCTTAAAACAACAAATCAATTCTTCCCTATTAATGCCCTAAATACCAGCGTAGGAGCACTGTCCTGTTGTAATAAACAGCCATGTGTTCAATTACCGTCTGTTTTCCCAACTACAGCTCTCTTCAGTAATTACACCATGCAATGCATTCTACATTGACATTATATTAATGTGCTGGGAGGAGAGATCTTAAATACGAATTAAATCAAGGCTAAACATCTCAGAAAGCCTTATCGAGTCGCACAAGTGTTAAGAGGGCATTCTTCAGCAGAAAGCACAGAGTGATTTTTCTCTTCACTCACTTTTCACTTTTATCCTCTTGCTAAATAAATAAATTAAAACACAAGCTTGAAGGAAGTCTGTTGCCCCAAAGACTATCGCAGCAAACCTTTCATAAGCTCTCTCAACTCCACTTCACTTGTACAAGAAAGCTTCTCAATCAGGAACGTTTCGTAAGTATCAGCTTACATCACACCAGCTAAACAGCAATGACAAAAACCCTTCAACAACAGACAGGTGACAACAAAGCTGGGCAAGAAAAACAAAAGCAGAAAACTTTATGACTGAGACAAAAGCAGGAGAATAAAAGTTTAAGAAAAGGTTTCTTACCCTTTTGCAGAACCGTCAAACAACTTCTATTGACTACTGAATAGAGCAAAGCAAACAGACCAAACAAAAGATATGATGAAAGACATATTTACTCGTACAGGGCTCCTTCCCTCCACCTCAACCTTTCTTTCCTTTTCACATACACCCACACTGCACCGTTTGCATTGTGTTGTTAAATAACCAATAGCAACCCAGATGAAACAGTGGAAGGGTTTCTGTGATGCTGTCAAGCACCAGACAGATGCTTGGCAGCGTCAATATGGTTCTTTATATTTGGGTCGTGCCAAAGTTTGAAATTAAAAATAAAACAGGAATAATAATACTTGAGAGAAGAAGAGAAAGATGGGAATGAGTTAATGCGTGGACAGGCAATGAACTTTTAAATCAATGGAATATCATCCTACCTGCTGAGTTTTACTTCAGCAATTTGATTTGCTAGAGAAAAAGATAAATACTGGATACTTGCATACTGGACTGCAAGACATTTACTAGAAAGCAAAAGCAAATTCTGAGGTGTAACAACTGCAGACTTCTAGGCCCTCTAGAACAGACTCACAGGCTTCTACTGCAAAGACATGCCAAGGGCATCTAACATAGCAAATATGATAAACTTCCAAAATCAGTTTCAAAATGCCCTAGGTTCTGCAAAACTTTGCTGACTTGAGGGTTCAGAAGGCACAGAAATTTGCACATTTGGAGGAAATCAAATTTTGAAAGCTTTTCAGAATAAAATGTTACAGTTTACCGTCAAAACCACAGCACATAACCATTCAAATGTATTTAAGTGTCTATATAACAACTGCTCATTTGTCCTCCTCAGGTCATTAGATACAAACACATCCCCGGAACCTCACTAGGTTTTGCAACTCTTTGTTTGACTAGTTTGCATTTTTTTTCATTTCAGCTGCCAAACCAAGTCAGGGGAAAAGCTGTTTCCACCTGACCCAAAATGTTTTATTTAATCCTAATTGAAATGTTTTCATTTCTCTTTCAGATTAATCATCTTAAACATTTAAAAACAAGAAATATCATTTCCAATGAAACATTTTGTCTAAAAATCTTGACTGTTCCAAATTTTCTACTATTTTTTGGCTAAAATTAACTTGTTGAATTGCTAAATGGTATCAGTCCTTAATAAGCACTTTTTGAAATTATATATTACAGCATAGAAATTCCACACATATAGCATGTTTTCTCCCAAGGCAATGCAGAAACCATAATATAATTAAACTGTACAAAAAGAAAAGATAATGAAAGGAATTCTGTCTTTCCAGTACAGCTTATGCACAATGAAGAAGATGTATATACTCGTGAAAAACTAGCAACCCTCAAACCACCTTAAAAATATCAACCTTACACAGACATATAACTAACAAAAGTACGCAACAGCTTCAAACTTAAGAGTGTTTTTACAAGGCTACTTCATTAGCTAAACAAGCAAGTGGGAGTTGCTGCAAATGTTGCTCCTTGCCATACTAGAGGCTTTCCCTTGCTTCTGGTAAACAGAAGACACAAGACAGCCTTGTGAATAGCTCATGGCACAGACTGAGATCTAAAGCTAATCAGACAGGATGACAGGTCATCTTAATCAACTTCAAAAAGCCAATCCACATGCTCGTCCCAGCTCCTCGCCTCTCCTTCCCTGATCGCTCTCTCACTCATTTGGCTGTATTTTCCCCTTCCCCCCCCCCCTCCACTTACTCCCCACAAATTGTGCTGTTAAGAAAGAACGCAGGGAGCCCTTCAGGTCCCAGCATCCTGGGCGCAGGTGGTGGACAAAACTTTGAAGTGAGCTCTCCACTAACTCTAGAGCTGGCCGTGCCTCGCCTGTAAGCAGCTCTTATTAAAAAAAACGACCAAGCATCCACTAGAACAAAACCAAGCAGGCCTATTTAATTAGGGCAAATGCTTGATATCCACTTCTTCATGTTAAACCACACAGTCACACAAGCCTGGGAGGTCTGATTAATTTTAATATGCACGGTCGTGACAAGCGCCTCGGGGGTAAGAGAGAGGGGAAAACAAAAATCCCACAAATCCTGCTAGCTCGACAAATAGGTTTCAGCTAAATGTTGTGTATGTTGCCCAGATTAAGATGTTACTATTCAGCAAGGGCTTGAACCTTTATTATGAGGGACAAGAGGCCCGAGAAACAGGTGGCTTGCTCTTCACTCTTGAATAAATGACATCCCCAAAAGATGCGGCACATGAGCATACAGAAAGAGCTGGCACACTCCCTCATGTATATTTGTATATTAGAGTCTGGGTCAGAGGTTTCTCCAGCAGTTATCCAAGGATTCAAATGAAGCTCAGAAAGCTAATGGCTTTTCCAGTAGAGGGGGGAAATAAAAATAACAATAAAGAAAAAAATTAAAAAAGAAAAGAGACAGGACAAAAAACAAAGGCAAACTGCAAACTGATCTAGCTGGAATACATCACAGAAAACAGGCACATCAAAATGAGGTGGGGGCAAGAGTGACAGCAAGTTTTGAAAACCCCTACTGAAATGAATCATGGCTAGTGAAGACCCTGGCTACCTGGGGAATTAGGGGCAGACAGAAGCCCAAATAATTATTTTTGTCTTGGCAAGTCATTCACATGCTGCACTGTTAAAGATGGGAAGTAAAGAGATAAAGCATTTCGCTTTGGCTTCTGCCTATCCAATATTATGGAATGTACCCTAGAAAGAAATTTTAATTATACAGATTCATCAGAGAAGACTTTCATTCTAAAGCAGGGAGGGGAAGAGAGACTGCATCTTCTCTCCAAAAGCACAAATTTCCTGTATCTCACTTGACCATAATGCTTTCTTCTGTATTTAAGATGCTGTATCAGCACCTCAAATGCCTTTATCAAAAGAGAAAAGAAAAATCCAAAAGCTACAAACCTTTGAGGATGCAAGCACGAGAGACTTGGAAAGGAATCTAAGCAAATTTTGAAAACATCCATTGAAATAAACCATGACTATCAGGCTAAACTGTTAGGAAGGAAAACACTTAAAAACTGAAGGCAACAAATGAATAAACTTCACTTTGAGCAAGTCAGAGCTGGCAGGGCTTCAAACTAGGCTACCTCTGTTCTAGAGTTAAAGCACTTGTTAATAAAGGTTTAAGTTACACAGTATTTAACAGTGCTTTCTCTTCACATAGGCCTATTTCACAAGCCTTATCTTTAATTTTTTTTTAATTATTTTTTATTAGTATCAGCAGTATATGAAGGCATATTTCCATATGGCAGGAACTTTGAAAGAAATGTATGAAGTTTGATGCTGGCTTGCTCTACAATAAAAGAAGTATTTTATGGTGATAGACTGCATAGATGAACATGGAACCACAAGGCACCTGAAGCATCCTTCTACAGCAGCAGGAGTGTACGAACAAAAAAGTACTCAATTGCCAAGTATCCTTGTTTGTCCTTCAGTGGAAAAGTATTACAAAGCCTCTTCAACATGTACTCTGTCAAAGGGACAGTGAAGAATCAAATAAAAGAATTTCAAACCTCAACCAATTCCAGTATCCTCAGGCTTTTCCTGAATCTGTGCACTTTATTTCTTCCCATCTCATTCAGATGTGATTTAAAAAGAGTCTGCATTTCAAAGGCCACCCTTCCTGTGCCCATTAATGGCCTGCTTTGGAATTTATGGCTGAAGAAGAGGGAGGCCTCATGATTTCTTTACAAGATATGTTGATTAAAAGTTTGATAATCTTAGGAGGCATTCTGGGATCTTATTTCAACTAGAGAGCCTGAATTCAGCACAGTTCACTTTTACAGAATATAAAACTGCTTAAACAACAGCCATTTAAATTAGTACACGAACAGGTGTTGTGATTTATAATGTAAACTTAAACACCAAATACAAATAGCCTTTGGGAGATGTTCAGAAGACAAAAATCATGCCCATGAGGCCTTTCTCATCCCTTTTTCCCCCGACAAGTAATTACTTATAGTATTGCTGCACACTATAATACAGGAGGTTCTAATACTCACATTGCCCTTTAAAGCACTGGAAACACACATATTACCATCTTACTAAACAGTTGAGATGGATTGTTTCAACTCAGAAGACCTAAGGACTACTAGATTAAAATTTTGCACTAGGAACAATAGGAAACATTATATACAAATAATTCTTGTGTGTGTGTGTGTGTTTATATATATTTACGTCTAAATATATATAATACATATTATACAGATACATGTACATCTTTGCACAGGTATTTGTATAAAATTCAAAATATTCATTTAAACGGCACAACTGAATTGAGTTTCAGAGGCCCTTAACATACAAGAATGAGCCATGCAGATGAATGGCTGTACATACACATGCTCATAGGTCTCTGTGGTCATGGAGATGCCCATATGATTCTTGTTATCCAGAATTCCTAAAAATTCTGTAAAAAATGGATCTGGACTAAGAAGATACAGTATGTAGGTTTTAAAAATAAACAGACAGATACATAACCTGGTACAAGAAAAAGAAGATTGATTCTTAATTAAAAGTTAGATGTAAAGAGCCAAAGAGTACTCTGGCTTATTCTAAAAATAGGAGAGACTTTACTTGTTTGCCTATTTCTTTTCCAGAAGCCAAGCCGTACATTTAGAGAAAAGGCTACACAGATTTCAGAGATTTAATTTTCCACAAGCAGAGGCCATAAATTAAAATACAGCAATCCAATCCCATTAATAGTGCAAGAAAAAGCTAAGTGGTTTCTTTGGTCTTTGCTTTCACAAACTTGTGTCAAGCTCAGTGACTTCAAAGAGATTTCCATTTCATTTCTACAAATGAGGAGAACAGACAGACAGAGAGCCTCTGCCATCCTCTGATGCCTGAAGAAAACAGAAGAAAAACATGCCTGTATCTCATTCTCCTAATGATTTTAGCTGCAAAAGGAATCCCGTGGTCGGCAGACGACCCTCAGGGCAAGGGCTTGAGGTCTGTCACAGTGTATAAGGCTTCTCCAAACCCACTCCATTATCTTCATTATTGTATACCAGGAATAAAAGGGGACTGACTCCTCTTCTGAAGTTCAAGTTAGAAAGAATAGAATGTTTCATGCAAAATAACATTGTGTGACTTCAGTAATAGGTTTATGCCTTTGGGGGCCTAATACTAAAGCTGCATATACGGATTTTCCACAGAATTTGAGAGGAGAAAAATGAGCACTGTATTAGTAATGAGTAAAATTCCATAAGTTTTAGATTCGCTGAAACACTCCATGTCTCTGTGTCAGCATGACTCATTGTCAATCACAAACACTTTCATGAAGCAAGAGTAAAATGGCAAGTTTAGGGGTAAAAAAAAAAAAAAGCAAGGAAAAAAAAAAAGCAAGGAGCTTTAGAGCCTATGAAAACCCCTATGAAAACAAACAAAAAAAGCCAATACGCACATATCCAAGGAGAAAAAAGGAAGTGACAAGCTTTTGGAAAAGTAGGTAGCATGGGCTCCTACAGGGCATATTAACCAAGGGCACATATAAAACAAATCAACATGGAAACCATTCATATGAAGAGTGATGCTTCCCTTGTCAGCTCAAGTGTGAGTATATATATGTGTTTACATTTTGCATACGTACATATGTTCATTTGTGCACTCTGAGCAATATCTTTAGTACCACTGTAAAAATCCTTCCCCTTCATTGACAAAATTTACTAATTTTTACTCTTACTTTCTAACAAACATAATTTAAGAACACCTTTCCTAATCTCAATAAAGATTGCTACAAACAACCAAACCTGTTATCAGTGTTTTGGAATACCTCACTTGTCCTCAAAACCAATTTCAAAATCCCTGACTGATACAAGGTTTGGATTGAGACCTAAATTTGTCTACCCAGCCCTTCCCTTTTTTCTGATTTTGAAGAAATAGGCCATGTGAAAGAATGCTTGAACAGCACGTTTCCCACAGTAATTCAGAAGACAATTTCAAATAATAAAAAGAGAGCAAACACAGCCCATTGTACAAGTTAAATAATATATAAACTTTTGAGTACACAGAGGAATGGGAATGGGGCTCATATCTGGTCTTTGAAAGATTCACAGGAAATTGATTTAATTAAACCTCAACTACTGGTGCAAATGTTTCCCTTTCTTCCCAAAGGGAAATAAAGTATTATATTATTGTTGTTGACATAATGCAGCAAAGCTTAACCAAGATTTTTGGTCTTCACCTTACAAAGCTCCACAAACTAGCAAGACTAAAAATTATTACTGAAATACACAGTGATCACAAATTGCTGAATTGTTACCTACATGTACTATCAAAGATTCCCACTTGTAACATCTTATTAATGGGGAAATTCATTAATATGCTAATTACCTGACTAGCAACCAGTTATGACTGACAACTTTACTTTAGCAGTACATGAAGAAGACATGACAAAAATTTTCTGCTGGAGTTCAAACAGAGAGACATTGTGCTTGCATCAGTACACACCTCATTTAGGGAAAGAGACTCATATTTATGGAGGATCTCTAAGAACAGTCTTGCCATCTGCACCCAGAAATATATATTTTTTAATTAGCCACTCTAAAAACCATCATGTTGGCTGAAGGGAAGGGGGAGGGAGACTTGTCAGAATGATGTATTTGTCCCTCACCACTTTTCAACGCTCTTATGCAAGTCTAATTTTCTTCCTAGCCAGCTCACCTCTCTGGCCTCCTTTTGTTTCATGTCCCATTTCCCATTCTCTTCTAACTTCTGAACTTTTGTTAGTTCGCTTTTAAGGAGAAAGGGAAAAAAAAGCTCAACTCTTTCCTATTCATTTTTTCCTGGATGGGGAGTAAGCAGAGACATGAATATGGCACCCTCATAATGATTTAACTAGGGCTTAATGAAATTTTCATCACAACCTGCTGTTCAATTTAATGGCCTTTGAAAGACAATAGAACAATGGCTAGAGGGAAGAAAAGATTTTTTTGTTGCATGCATTTGCAAAGCCCAACATTCAGTTGCTCCCCCTCCTCTCTCTCCCAATCTCTTCACAAAGCTGTAGATCTTTTGTTTGTACTGTATATTTTCATTTTAGTAGAGCTGAGATAATGCACAAGCTCTGTAACCATTCTCATGTCTATCTGTGGCCTTTCCTTAATGGAGTCTGTGCAGCTTGTACAACTTCATACTCAACAGAATATTTATACATTGCCCAGAATCCCCTGTTCTTTCCTCTCAGATAAAAGCCTGGTCTCTTTCCTGCCCACTCCCCTCAGCCTTTTCCATCCAAAGGCACAAGGTATGTTATGGCACTGACTATTAAGTCAACTTAAGTGCAAAAGAAATTATGTAAGTAACATTAAAAAAAAAATGCTTAGACAAAGAATTTGTTCCCCAGCAGACCCTTCCTGTGTGCTCCAGTCAAGAAAGACTAATTTAAAATCCTATCATGCTCATGTATATGACAGTGTGCTTGTGTTTGCATCCATATTTTCATTCCAGTATGCAGGTTGTCCTAAAATTTTCTTGTAGGTGCTGTCAATCCATGCTTCCATATAGAAGTGAGCTTTGAAACATTTGAAATACATTTTCCATAACAGGATAGGTGAGTGCAAAAGAAAACAGAGTCTCATTACTGTGCACTAGGGAACAATGCTCGGTATGTTCACACAACTGGCTCACAGTGCCCCAAAAAGCTAGGTGTAAATATGTACGCTGGATACCTATGGAGAATGTAGTGAGAACTTAATTTTCCAGTCAAGACTTCTGGCAAAAACTAGAAATCTTACTTAAGGGAAAGCTGCCCTGTGGTTCCTCAGAGGTGAGATGATCAGTCTTAGTCTCAGCCCACAGGGCACAAGTGCCATCATATCCTAGTAGACATATAGTCTCAAAAATAAATCAATTCCCTAGAAATTATGCCTAGATACCAAGGTTGAAACTTGCTGGGAAGACATAATGCAGAGAAAGCCTGTACCGTGTCTGTTTGTATAGCACCTGTACTACAGATAAACAGAGGATGATACGTTCCATGATATCGTTCATGAATTTCCATTTTAACTTCTTACCATTCAAATAATGACATGCCCACTAGATAATGTCATAAAAAAACCTGACATTCCTGGTAACACTATTTTTAGCTCTAGAAATGGCAGAGAGGGAAGCAGTGGCATAGGAGCCCCTCAGCAATTAAAATTAGTTCATGGCACCCAGGTTGAGGGGGTTGCTCTGTCTATTGCAACTGTGACAAAAAGACCACTAAACTCTCACTTGGGAAAAGCCAAAAAGATTAGCTATGATGGGATATTGCTGAAATTTATGTCTAATGTAGACAAGAACTAAGAGTTCTTCAACTTTGCTAGCAAGAAAAAGCAAAGGGAGCAGAAAAAGGGAAGATTAAAAAGTACACATATCCAAGGAATCTGGAGAAAACAGAAAATTTTGGCCAGTTTCCCAGGCCTTACCTTCTGGCTCGTTTTTGATGAGCTCCTCCATTTTTCTTTGCTTAAGGGTGTCTACAACATCCGCTAGGCTCCCTTTGCGTCGTTCTGGGGTTCCCAGGGCTGTGCTGGACAATGATTCTCCACTCTGACGCCCACCTTCTTCTGCCTTCAAGGGTGAGGTAGATGAGTTGTGCGGGGCAAATGAAGACATCACTTTATTGCCATCAACTTCCTGAAAGGGGAGAAAAACAAGATGAAACATTTCTTTCTTTTCTTAAAAAAAGAAAAAAAAAAACCTAAAGACGGGAAGAAAGAACAATCCTTTGTTCTTTGAGTTCATTGCTGTTTGTTCTTCTCTTGAAACCTTTAAAAAGGCATGCAATGCTTCAAAAACACCCAGAACAAAGCCTACCCATAAAGCATAAACCAAGATTACAGGATAGAGTGAACAAAGATCAGCTTGCAAGAAAGAAACATAAAATACAGTTTTTCCCTAATTGAGAAGTGTCGTACTCATAGGTTTCCTAATAACAATGGTATTGATTACCTTTAATTGTTTGTTCTTTTACAGCTTGCTTTCTAAAAAAACCCTTCAATTTTTATAAGGATCATTAATTTCCTGACTTTATAAAGTACTTAATGCCTTGATGGCTAGTTGTTGGAAGAAATAAAATGGTAACCAAATACTAACTGCCCTTTGCCATATGACTTACTTTAACTCACAGTTCAAGCAGTTCTCCTATCTATAACGGATGAAGCAATTGCTTTCTGCTTTCTAATTCTGTTCTCCTCTTCTGTCTCAAACCTTCATTTCTCATAAAGACAGAATTTTTCACAAAGGCGGTCCTAATGACTTTCACTGGCAGCAAAATGGCAAAACTCTGTGACTTCCTGAAACATACACACAACCCTCCTCACGTGAGAGTCCACAGAGGACTACTCATTAATTTTAATGGAAAGCAAAACTGGTTTCAGCATCTTCAAACTTGCCTTCATCAGTGTGAGAGCCTTCTACTCTATGCCTCCTTCAACATGAAACGACATTTTCCGCACATTTTCCTTTTATGTCTCTTATACCCTATCCTTCTGCACCCATCTCTTAAACCCATTTCCTCTTCTGCTAACATATGCCATCTATATCTGCAAAACTTAGGTCAATGTCTCCACACAAAGTTTCCTGCTGAGTACGTACACTGCATAAAACACAATGCTGTAAACATGTATAGCTTTTTACTTTTATCCTGATTTTCCAGGGTTGCTTTTTTTCACTATACTATTTCCTTACATTTTTGTACTCCAAGGTTTAATGAATATTATTTCTAAAAGTCACTGGATCGTCTTGTGATCTGAGTTACAGACTTGGCTGAAAAAGTCTTAATCTTTAAATTGTTTTAATTTTATAGGGTATGAAAGCAAGATATATATATATATATATATATACACACACACTCATATATACACATATGTTGGTGATTTGTGTTATAATTTTTAAATTTTTTTTCTGAGCCATTTTTGATGTCTCTTCTCTAATAAATTTCAGAAGTCTATTTTTATATTTAGAACATAAATTGCTAAAAGTTATGCCACTAAAATTTTAATAAAGCTACACAGATGATATGCAATAAAGAATATATTTGTTTTCATAGACTACCTCATTGTGGCAAAAAGATTACCTTTGGTTAAGAAAACTTTTAATGCAAACAGTTTTGAGCAGCTTGAAAGTGTTATACTAGTGAATAAATTCCCTAAGAGAATCGGATTTAACTGAGATTACAATCTGGGCCATCATATGCCCCAAAAGCCAAACCCAGTGCTGTTAATGAGAGACTTTCTACTGACGTCAATGAGCTTTTGCCCAAGCCCTAAAAAATTTTCCGACTCTAGTCAACAGAAATGCTCCTTTTTTTTTTTTCTTTGCAACGCCTTCCATTTTTGTTCTGTACATGGAAAATTACCAGTTGCTAACATCAGACTTCAAAAATTAGTTGAAGCCAAATGCAATTTTTTCCCATATATCGACCTGAATAAATTGGGTTTTAACATCAATTTAGATGAGCAAAATAGTTAACTTCAGCATCAGTTCAAATTTTATCTAAGATTCAAACATATTATCACCAAGTGGCATTTTTTTTCCCTCCAGAAAAGGCCAAAAGAGGAAGGATCTTGAAAGCTGTTTTCGTATTCACACTTTGAATCAGATAAGCCAAATATCATCCTTAGTTACAGTTCTTAAACCTACCTGTACCATCAATTACATACAATAACAGTGTTGTTCATCGTTATACCATGAACTAGCTTCTTGTTTTAATATAAAGCAGTCCCCAAAGACAGTCACTTGTGTTCGTGTGTCACACACTGGTCACAGACAAAAAGTACTTGCAACAGCTGCCTAAACCTCAGGTACCATCACTGCTGGTTTCATATATATTTTGGGTACATTCAAGTGGGGTTTTTTACATACAAAGATATTCTGAGTATAAAACCACTTTAAGAGAAGAAGCATAAGAACACAAAGACTGAATGATTATGTAAATTAATATAAGATGGTTTTCAAAATAACAAATTGCTTGGCTTTCAAATGTAATTCACAAATATTTTCAAAATTACTAAAATTTCTCTGCCTCACTTTTTGAGGAAAAGGAATTGTAAGGGGAAGAGGACAAGGCAGTAGTCTGCAGGCAAAGCATCATAAAAAGACTGGATACTCAATTCCTGGTTATTTCAAATGTTCTGTGAAACCATGGAAAAAGTCACTTGTGTTTCTGCATCTCAGCTTCCTATCTGTACAACAGGCACAAAGGAAGTAATTTCTTATATTGCAAATATTTTGGAATGATAAATTCATTAATAACAGAGCTGTCCTCCTACTACGATGTTGGCTACAAGAATCTATATAGTACCACAGTTATGAAGACTTCATAGCTAGACAAAAAAGGGAAGTGTTCTACACAGATTTTTTTGAAGGCAAATTATATGCTAAAATATACAACTAAGTGATCATCCCCTAAATAAAAATGTTTCCTTAGGCTGCTGTTGTTAGGTGTGCATGTAAGCAGTGTTTGCATATCACATACATGGGCTATTTATACATTTGTGGGGTTTAAGATACACTCCACTTAATCAAAACACATATACAGTAGGGGAACAGCTGCAATCACATCTCAGTGGGCTAAATTACAGTACACCAGTGAATTATTCATTCAAAAAGATCTGTAGCAATCACACATTCATTGCGTGATTTGCAATCTAAGAGGAATCCTCTCCTTTCCATGCCGGCAGATGAGCGCACACATCAGCTTTGCTGTTGATGACAGTTCAACATGCATCCTCTAGCACACCAGCTCGAGAATCTGTCTTCCCCACTTGTCCATGATCTTTTTATTCTGTCATTCTGAATAGCAACCTGAAACGTGCAACTGTTATCTTGGCTTTCGCTTTACATCCCTCTCTTTTACTTTGCGCTTTCTGATGACATTACTGGGGAAAGTGAAAAAAACTTTCAGTGGGTCTGGATTTTTACTTCTAGCACGCAAAAAGAAAGGATACTTCAACATAAAACCTGCTTGTGTCAGTGGTCGTATAAAGCTAAAAAAACTTCTAGTAAAGAAAATCCTCTGATACTGCATATGAGAGTTTAACTATCCCCTTGAAAACATTCAGAGAAATCCTTAATGGCAAGAAAGATATGTCAGTAACAGTTTAAAATTAATCCCTCGAGAAGGAAGTTCCCTCCCAACAACTGAGATTTAGCAGGTTCCTTTTTTAAAAGGACAAATCAACATGACACTTTTCAGTTTAAATGAGTAAAAAGCAACAACACTGTAAAGGGTGGTATTAAAGAACGTAAATATCTACTCCTGACATTTTAGAATTAAGTTTGTCAAGCCACACACAAGACCTATCTCTCAGCCAACAAACAGTGGAAAAATGTGCTTTTACTGGAGAACAGTCTCTCTCAGCTGCATAACCATTTCACCTGTTCAAGTTTGATTACATTCCAGCCTCTGGCACTGGTAATCCTGGTAACAGTTTTATGTAGTTAGCAGCTGCTTGGTGGACGGGGCTCTATTGTTCATTTGCATTGCGAATTGCTCTGCTAATGTGCGCTGCCACACATTTCCTCCAACTAACTCTGAGCTGGGATTGTACTCACCAATACCTGATGCTGCTGCTTCTGGCTTTTCCCACTTCAGAAAGGTAGACAAGGATCTACACAGATCCTGATGAAGCGAACACTCTAGGCCCTCCTTTCCCACCCGCCAGCAACAGTTAAAAAAAAAAAAAAGGGCTAGATCTCGTTTCGTGTCTTCTGCTTCTGTTCCAAGCTAGAATCCACAGGAAGACCCACTAACAAGAAAGTTGCCTTGATATTGCCAAACAGCTTTCCACCTATGGAGGAAATACCTCTTCCAAGGTTTAATGATAAAACAGGCTTCTGCCCTTTCAGGATGAGGTCAATAATCTTCCTTTGTTAATCTTGGGCAAGCTTTACTTAATCTAGCCCCCTTGTCACCTTTGTGATTGACAGGAAAAGTCATGCCACTGGACAATGGACTTATCCTCACTGAGCAATATCTTTTTTGAAGATTACACAATGTTACCCTTGCTCTCATAAAAAGTGCAAACATTTTGCTGTTAAAATAAACTATTCATTCCAACTGTATCTTTCAAATTCTCTCTTTGTCTCTAGTGAGACCTATTTCATTTCTACAGAGGGACAGTGAAAGGTTTAATGAAAGAAACAGGTCGTACTCAGCGAGATTTTCAAAATATCCCTTTGTACTCTAAATAGATCTCATCTTCTCCTCATCTAGAGATGTGTATTACTCCTGTCTGCAATTAAGCTCAGACAGAAAACTCTGCTTCCGTGACATTAAAATTTTGTCCCAAACCAACTAAGAACTGAAGCAGAAGAAAACTCAGAACTAAGTCTGAAACTGTTAATTACCACCATATGGTATGCGAGGCTGCATCTGCAGGGGAAAAAAAAAAAAAAAAAAAAAGATATCATGAGAATCAAGCTTCTAGTTCTGCAGCCAAAACACCTGGAATAAAATACTTGTGTCTTTAAAACAAGCATTGATATTGCCTGATTTTAAGAAACCTGTGATCATAAAAGCAACCTAACAGGTTCTTTTTTTGAAGCTGGAATTTTGCCCATACTTCGTTCTTTTATAATGTGTAAAGAAGACACAAAAGAATTTTTTTTTCTCTGCTTTCTACATTAGACATGTAGGTCTATCTATTTTATAGTCTCCATAGTGACCAGGAAGCTGGTAACAGTATGACATAAGAGACAATCAGAATACTTCACACTTCTGAAGACAAATGATTCTCAAGCAGTTTAGTACTTGTTCCTATTTATTTTTGTTTTACCTAATAATATTTTACAAAATTAATTTCTGTGTTTAAGATTCAACAGCAGTGCTACCACAAGTGAAAATCTGAAAGCTGTAAAAGCACTCCCCTTGCCCACAAAAGGCCCACTAGCAATTATGAGAAAATTCAACTTGACATTTTCAGTATTTTTTAAGGTTTAGAAGAAACAAGACACACAATATTCACAAAGTAAGAATGATCTTTTATTTTTTCTTAACCTTGCATTTACAATCTTTGCCTTAATTAATGTAATTAACTCACTTCAGGAGCATAAGTGCCACCAGCTTTCAATACGAACCATATTTTCAAATCACTTAAGTGATTTGGAAAACTCTCTACATTCCATGTCATAGGGGCTGCAGGGCAGATATTATCGCAAACCTGTGTGGTTTATTGTGGCTGTCTATCTGGCACCTTCTGGAAGATGAAATACATATTCCATAAGGCTTCACAGTGGACACTGTTCTTTTCACATGTCAGAATTTCTTTACATCTATCTTAAATACGTCTTTTGTCTGCAGGTTTCCTTCATGTAGCAAAGTTGTTCTTAAGTGGTGGAAAGGATCCCAAGGAGATTTAAAAGAAACAGGAAGGATACAGTAAGCAAAAGGGAGACTATATAGAAGAGCACAGATGGGGGGGAAAAAGGTGAAAGAGGATAAATACATCATTAAGAAGAACTGACAAGCCCACATAATCCAAGGAGGGATAAAAGCAACAAAGGGTGTCACGTAAACACACCTAGAAAGTTGCATATCCACAGGCTATGGTTCTACAGTTAGATTCATGCAAACCAACAGCTATGCCTATCGTGATTTTTTTTTCCCTAGGACTGCAGTTTTAGTGATGATGAGGAAATTAAATGTAATGGAGAGTGAAGAAGTTAGTGAAGGGATCAGAAAAGTCAGCTGAAGAGGTCGTCGCGGCAGAGAAGTAAGAATTTTATCTGAATGAGGTGAACTAAACACAGTGAGCAGAGACAAGCATTTTTTTCTTGTTACTATGATCATGCTACAGTTAAGGGGAATACATTAAAGTCAAATACTGTTTTGGCTTTGCTGAGACGATGTATTTAGAACTCCATGATCCATATTTTGGAGGTATTACCAATTATTAGACTTACAGAATCCTGATGACATCTAGGTTCTCTCTCTCTAATGTTAATACTTCGCTTCGTAGTGGAATTTTATTTGGTTTTGGCAAGTATTACTAGCTCTTGTCCTTCAGATTGTATGTATTTGGCATCAACTTCTGTGTCTAATTAATGACCTCTTTTTGATGAAGCAAAAAATAACATAGCAGAGGTTTCAGTAGGAAGATCAACCGGTATTTCCAGTGTTTGACATCTATGAACCTGGCTGAAAATGATCAGAAACTCAAAAAGACACCTATCTGCCATATTAACTGCGCTACATCAGACATTTTCCTTTCTTCTACCTTTTTCCCCCATATTTATTATTGTCTCAGTTTTACATATTTCCTGCAGCTTAGGGCATTTTATATAATTGATATAAAAAGCCTAGAGATTACTGGACAAAAGCCTCCCAGCAGTTATATTTTCATTTTTATTGAGGTAATAAATACTCAGCCCTTATATTACTCTTACATTACTCTGTGGGGAAATACAGCCCAATCACTTGAAACCGGAAATTGGGAACCCTCTCATATATCAAGCACCACCCCACAATATCTGACGCTAACGCTGAAACGTGCTTTGATTTTTTCCAAATACTATAATACTTGGACTGCTGATGCAACTGCACAAGCATGAGAAAATTTCAAAGGTTTCCAGGGTTTGGAGATGAGCCGTAAGAAACTGTTCAGCTGCATTCACACAAAAGGAATAACTTCTAATCCACTTTGCACTGATTTCTAACTTTATCCTCTGAGATTTACAGAATATAGGAGCAGATCTTCCAGGGATTTCAGACACAGGGAGGTACCACCTAGTGGGATTTTTGAAAATGCATAATAACGTATATTCATTTAATTTCCACTGACTTCATCATAGCGCCCTGAAAATAAAAAGTTGGAAGCAGCACACTGTGACTGATGACTCTCTGGGCTTCTTCAACAGACCATTATCAGATATCTACAGTACAGAGCACAATCTGATAACCAATGCCTTAAGACAAACATTTCTCCTCTGGCTGTTCTGCATTCCAGCCCATCCCCAAATATACAGCACAAGTTTAGTATTTTTTACAGCTTATCCCACCATTTCTACTTGATTTATTACGAATCAAAGAATTATAGGCAAACTGTGGATCTGTTAGTAGTAAAAAATATATGAGAAAAGTCTGTGAGTGAAATTTTAGAACCTTTTTAATATTGAATGTCAAACAGGAGGGGCAGTTAAATTATTTTCTTCTGTGCTAGAAATTTTGGGTTTATTTTTTGCCCACCTCTTTGCCCCTTTTCTTGCAGTGAACTCCTCTCCCATATATAAAAGTAATTGTCAAATTCTATGTTAAATAGAATAAAATAGTAACGACTACTTTGTAAGGGTTAGGTGTGGTTAGCAACATAATTCCTGACACCCATACTCAGACCAGATCTCTCCTACTGCTTCTTTCTCCAGCCAAACTCCTTTTAAGAAAATAACGCAATATAGGATTACATCTATTTGCTCTCAAAACACTTAACAAACAAAATGGCATTCTGAGAACTCCTAATATGTTAGCTATAACCTGCAAAAACAAAGAACATGTTGTACTGTAACAGCCTTGTTATCTTCATGCTAGTAATCTTCATGCTTAAAAATAATAAATAAAGCTCTGCAAAAGCACTTTTAAGACTTTTATGAGCTCTTCCCTGAGGGACTAAAGATCACCCTTAAGACCTTGCTAAACAAAAAATAAGACTGCTTATCAAAACAGCTTGGTGGAATCTTCAGCATACATTAAATCCTTCTAATAGTTTGGAAATCGTGCAGTATAAAACGATAATCTTTGTAAAAATACAAGCTTACTAACCATGTACAACAACTCTGGTTTTGTAAGTGTAACAAAACCTATGTTGAGTGTCAAAAACAGTCTGATCACCAGCTTTCTTACTATGAAACAAATCCATTGTCTGTGCTAATTCCTTGAAAGAAGGGGAGAGGACCATCTGAATAGAATTTAGTGATGTGACAGAAGGAATGCCATAGGCCAGCAACGACTCCTGGAATGTTCCCAGCTTCCTAGCTTTCCTATTTTGATTCACCTCAGTTTTAAGATAGAAAGGGATGTCAGATTACTCTCTGGTAGCCTACAGAAACTTGTACCAGACATATATTTCACCTCGTTCCTTTTGTCTGGGTGGCTGAATGGAGACTAAAGACAACCCATATATGATTTGGTTAAAACCACTTCCTATGTATTGAAGCTAACTTGGAGGATCTGGAGAGAACCACAATCCAAACTGGGGAACAAAAGAAAAGAGAACATCCCACACTCACAAAAGGCCCATGCTCATGTTCACACTAAGGCAAAGTGATTCTGCCAAGTGCCAAAAGCACCTTAGTAACAAATAGCATACTTTGGTGTGCCCACACATCTGGTGTGGTCTCAGTTTCATTCGGGTTAGCAAAATGTCTTGATAGACAATGAGGTTTTCCATTCCCCCTATGAATATTCTACACAGCAAAAAAACCTAAACCCTCACTGCTCTGAAACACTGCCCAATATACACTTCCTTTTAACTCAAAATTCTTCTTACCCAGCTGCTTCTTCCAGCATTCTGGCTGTTCTTCATTAATGTGAGAGTTTGTACCATCCATGAATTTTTTTGACAGCATATATTTAATTATTACTGGCTATATGTAGGCTTTACTCTTTCAGTCTTCCATCACAAATCAGCTCCTACAACTCTTTAATCATTTGCTGGTTACATCTAAAATCCTTCCGATTTGCTGACTTCTCTAACATGGCCAGAACTGACCACATTATTTCACATAAAATCCTAGCAGAGTTATGACGAGAAGGACAATTACCTTGTTACTACCTTTTTGGCTGCCTTGCTACAAGACAAGTTCATATCTACTTTATTTTAACACATCTAAGTATTTTTCAGCATTAATGTTTTTCCACGTTCTTATTCCCACTGATGATCTGGATTTTTGTTGGATTTTGGATCACTTGATCCAGCTCTATCAATATATAATCTGGTTTCTTTTGGTTTTACTCTCCTTGGAGCACAACTGGCACCTGTAATGACTGTATTGTAATTCACCTGTTCAAACTTCTATAACAATGTATTCTTCTCTCCATTTTTCTAAAATGTTGCTACAGGTGCTGCTGTCCTACGGATTCTGTATCAAGAACTAGACAGCTTACAGAAGGCAAAGGCCTACCATAACCATTCCTTTCAGTCTACATTTTTTAATACAGCCACTTCAGAACAGTGGATGGGACAGGTGTTGCTACGTAATTGGGAGACTCTGGCAGACCAGGCAAAAAGGTACAAGGAAGGAGACTTGTGCAGAGTATATTGCCCTAAGAAACTCTCATTTCCACTGAAGGAATTCCTCTGACAATCTGCCATTTTGGCATTTCAGAGAAGGTAGCCATCTTTTTCTGACACTCAGTACCTCTGCCTCTTTCTATGAGCTCAATAAAGTCATATTGAACAAAAATCATTCTGCCCTCCTCTCAACAGCTTCATGTACTTTTTTTTTTTATAGTTACATTACCTGGAACATTCAAATGAGATGTATGAAGGAAGCACCACTCAACGCATGCATACATCTGGACTGAAATTCATGCAACTTCCAATAATCAACTCTTTGAGATTTCTTTGTTCCTCACACTTTGGTAGATGTAGCCAAAAAAAAAAAAAAGCACTATCTGGAATCTTGAACATACCCTACATGAAGGAGGGCCATGAAGTTGGTAAGAGGACTGGATCACTTCCCCTATGAAGATAAACTGAGAGCTGGGGCTGTTCAGCGTGGAGAAGAGAAGGTTGTGTAGAGATCTCACAGTCCCTTCCAGTATCTGAAGGGGCTCTCCATCAGAACTGCAGTGACAAGATTCAGAGTAATGGCCTCAAACTGACAAGAGGGGGAATTTAGGCTAAGATATATGGAAGAAATTCTTTACTGTGAAGGTGATGAGGCACTGAAACAAGTTGTCCAGAGAAGCTGTAGATGCTCCATTTCTGGCAGTGTTCAAAGACATGCTGGATGGGGCTCTGAGAAACCTGGTCTAGTGGAAAGTGTCCCTGCCCACAGCAGGAGATTGGAACAGGATGATCTTTAAGGTCCTTTCCAATCCAAACCATGCCATGATTCCCTGAAGAGTAGGTGTGTGGCTAAATCCACTACACTTTAAAAATAATAGGGTTCTGCTTTATAAATGTGTATTTTTCATGAGCCTCCTCATTTCACATCTGTTTATCTCCTTTCACCTTGTATTTGTTCTTTTTCTTTTCAGAAGACTACAACTAGACTTACAGGATCATAACTATCAAAATAATCTTTGCCTCCACAGAGATTAGGACCACACTATTTTTTTTTTTGAAAGCAATCTTCTGGAAGTTTTTATTTTCAGGAAGGGCCAGAAAACATAGGTTTATTAAAATGGAATAGCTACATGAGAAATAGCCCCACTGCCTCCACTGCAGTTTACTGCGGTATAAGAATAGAAATTTTAAAAAAATTAATTCTCGGAATTATGGTTCAGAATGTTTATCTCATTTATTTATGCAATGCATGTCATCCAGCCCATGGGATTCATGGATCTGCTTTTATTCCAGTTCTCTGTTCTTTTACCTGCTTTTTACAGACCTCACCAATTACTTTGCCTACTACTTACTCTCTTACACTTCTCAAGTAATGCTTACACAAATAGCTAAAAATAACGTATAGGATTTTTCCAAGCAGTAACTGGTTTAATCCTTTAAGAGTTATTAAAAGACCTATTTTCCCTCCAAAATTCCTTTCAACTGTTCTTATCTTCAAATCTTTTAGAATTTGATTTTCTTTCTATCAACAACTTTTCACCATTTTAGTGATGCAGAATTTGGGATTCTGGTGTTCTGAAGTAGTTTTCTCACCTTTAGAGGAGTGACTGCACAGGAAATAAAAAGAAACATATGTTCTAAGCTTATAAACACAGAATAAATATATTCACAGAAAGTCCATTCCACAGAATATGTTTACAGAGTAGGAATTGAACTTATTTGGATCTTAAGCACTTCAAAGTATGGTTTTTGATCAGAGAACGCCAAATACATCAGGATAATTAATAAAAATTAATATGAAAAAAGTCAATCCACATAACACTGATATATACACATAACATGGATTACAGCTACTCAGAATTTTTTTAACTAACACCCATAAAATACCTCTAGGGTACTGCATGTAAGGCAAGTCAGGAAATTACATGAGCTGACTTGCTGGGTTCCTAAGCATGGGAAAGGCAGAGCACATTCAGCATCCAAGGGCTACTGAGAACCAATTCTCTGTTCACTCTTCTGGGTCTCAGTACACCTCAAACGGTAACATTATGTTCTGCTCCAGGGAGCAGCATGATGTCATTTTATCATTTAAGACCCATTCTAAAGCTCATTCAAGCAGACATTAAACAAGATTTAAAATGCGCATAGACCTCGAACATAGAAGCCAGTTTAGACTGTGGTTGAGTGATGCAAAAAACCCCAATAAATTCTAATATATGACAGATTCACAGTTGTTCTCACTCTGCAGACGAGTTATTCTTTCTCGTGTTCCTGGCAACTGCAGTCAGTAGCATACATTGCCTACTATGAAGAGACCTTTGTGATAAGATGATATCAAGGGATGTTGTGACACTCCTGATTAAGAATTACACAGTAAGCAAAGTGTACAGAAATGCTAATTTTCCTCCCCTTTCTCATCACTTACCTAAATTATTCTAAGTAATACAAATGATCTTCATTAGCTTTAAGGCAGTTCATTTTCATTCTCTTACACCATTTCAATAAAGAAATCATATTCCTGTATCTGATTAAGTGCACTATATATTTTCCTTAACAATTCTGGGCACTGTTCCATATCATATTCGCAAACAAACAAGACAAAACCCTTAAAGAACATATATTCTTCTACAGTCATAACCAACTAACCACCATCAGCAGAGAATGAATAACTTTTGCTGGAGATAGTTTTTCTTCTCCAAGCTCCTCTTTGAATCACTGATTTCTGAGTATTCCCTGTAGTTTTCAGTCATCATAAAGTGATGCTGAAAAACCCACAGAATTGCCCAACCCAAATAGAAAAAGACACAATTTTCCCCACTCTGGCTGGAAAGAATGTAAGTCTGCTTTATGATGAGGAAGCACCAGCTGACTAACAGAGCATGGTTTCACAGATTCTGTCTCTTTCTGACCTTAAAGTGAGTCTCAGGATGTGATCCAACCAGGTATCACTGTGCCTACCAGCATTAAGCTGATGTACAAAAGGTTTCTAACAAAAAGTTTTCTGCAATCCATTCATTCTACTTAGCAGCTTCAAACAGGGAAAAATAATTAAAAAGCTCCTATTGAGCACCTAGAGACCTCGAGTTCAGACAGGGGGTGAACACAAAGACAGGGTTGTGAGAGTCACTTTTACTTGTCTATATCTATATCTATCTATCTATATATATATATTTGTACACAATAAAAGAAATGACAGTACATTTTAAATGGTTTTCTTATTTTCTTCCCCCTTCTATTCTGATTTATGAGTGTCTACACTTACAGTGTACATATTTAGACATACTCAAAAGAATTACATAAAATTTCTTGATTTAAGTTTTTTTAAGCTTCAGATGTACAAGTATGTGGTGATAACATATTTGAAAAATAAACTGCCTGGATAGATCCAATTATGTTAAGAGTGAAAATCACATGCAAATGTGATTTAGGAACTTTGCTGAGAGCTTATTTGTACTGTACAAGGTACAAGCAGGCAAAAGTAAGATATGTAAGACTGAAAGGTATCCAATCTTCCTTACAGCATCTTTGACAGTACTGGAGGTTGTACTTACACATTTATACAAAGCTCTCCTCAATACATTTTGATATTACATCTCTGATACTCAAACATTACACAGTGTCTCATAACTTAAGGTTCAAAGAAACTTTTGAAAATAGCCAGTCAAAAGAAGATGTTACAGTGACAGTATGCTGCCACTTTTGATACACCTGACCACTGACTGCTTTCCTAAGTAGATAATACAAGACATTATACGTTCATGGCTACTAAGATTAGCAATACTTATAATTACTATACTTATATACAGTATAATCAAGTTTTTTCTTTCATCAGTCTCACATATTAATTGGGAAGCATGGCTGTGTCATTTGTAGAAATGCATGGTACTCTCTTCCTTCCATCAAGCCCTTCTTTAAAAGAAAATCAAAAAAAATTGGAAGGAGCACACACAGACTCTGCTAGCTGTCCTGTCTTTAAATCTAGTTTTTACACAACTTAATAATGATATCTACTTTTTCTGATTATTTAGGAATCAGATTCATAAAATCCTGAAGTATTCACCATGGGTTCAAATTCACTTCAAGCCTATACAAATCAAGGTACAGTTATCACTTAAGGAGCTGGTAATGTGAAAAGATTAGATGATCTACAAATCACAGTTACCCAGGTCAGCCAAAACATGATCTTCAAAGGAGAAAATCTGGTATTAGGAAAGTCCATAGAACAGGACAGCGATGTACAAGTTATGTTTTCAATGGTTAAGTGGAGAACTTCAGAGGACTGCCTAAAAAAAACACCTTCTTGTCAACTTTTATTATCAGCATGCTTCTCCAGATTCCAGCACACAATTGTTCTCTAAAGGAGCTGGCCAGAACACCAAATGACTAGCAAGAGTTTCAGAAGATCTCCATGAACAAATTGCATCTCCCTCCACAAGTTATTTTCAGAGAAAAATGGGACCACTTTTTCTGAAGACTAAACTGTTTGGGAAATCTCACTTCCTGAATTAATTCCATTTCAAACCTTTGTGTTTACTAATTTTCATGTCAGCTATTATTCACTTAAATAAAAAGTAAAATTTTCTTCCTTGGAAGACTCCTTGGAGTCTTGGTACCAGAAAGCTCAGCTTATGCACAGTGTACACTCAATAAAGTACGACTGGAAACAGCTGTGAAAATTTCTCAAAACAACCAGTAGTTTATCTTAGGCTTTACTCAATGGCTTAAGTAGTGATGAAAAGAAACACTCAGAATATTCAGTGAAGATACTAGCAAAAAACAGACAACAACAAACACCTTTGGAAATCGCTGGTGGTTCTTATGACTGCAAGGCTGTATCAATTTGAGACTGGCCCAGACTAGTATAAGCTTACACAAAAATATCTGTGTTCTGCTTCTGTAATAGGTGGACCTCCAATGATATATGGGGATAAGCAGAATACTGACTTTAAAATGTCACCTTTATTCAATGTATTTGTTCCCCATGTATATTTTGAGCCATGTCTATCTGCTTGCTTTACTGACTAATTTCTTTTTAACTGCCATTAGCACTAACGAGTCAATAGAGCTACAAAAGGAACTGGACGCTTGCTTTGCAGAAGCATTATCAACAAAATAGTTAAATACCATTTGCAAAATGCTTATTAGCTAGGGATGATGTGAAGCAAAAAAAGACACAGCTTTATTTTCAAACCCCAGGTTAAGTTAGAGCATTATAGGCAATTAATAAAAATATCATATTTTTATGCAACTAAATTTGACCTCAAAAGCCACAGTAAGACAGAAAACATAGGACCCTTTAATGTCATTTTTACAGTCATTTATCTGACTATAACCACACTTTAAAGCATTAAGGTCAGCTGGTCATGAAGCATGAGCTACACTTCTGACTAGCATGCACCACATTTGACTTGAGAGTAAATAAGGGACTGACACTCCATTAACCTTCACAAGTACAATTATTTATCAAAAAAGTTCAAAAGAGTACCCGACAGAGAACTGATAAATCTGGAAGCAAAGAAGGAAACTGTAACAGAACAAACTGATCTTTTGCCAGTGATGAAGAGCTATTGCCTACTACAATTCCTGGGGCAAGTCCTCCAGTCAGTTTTAACACCACTCTCCCTTTTAAAGGACTGTCTCTTAATTCACATGGGGTTTGACAAAATCTTTAAGCTGTATTTTTGTATTTTTTTATTTCCATCTTCTTTCTTATAAATAATACATGCTAATATCCTGTATTTACAGGAATCTTCAAGGACTTTGCTCAGAAACACAAAAAACTCAAAAGAGTTCTGACACATTTGGTCACATTTGTTGCTTTTAGTTACAGCACAAGGACAATGCCTGTTCACAATATTCCTATATGGTGAGATGACCATCATCTTCTTACCTCCCTAAGACCTTTATTTCTTTTACTTCAGGACCTATGGTGGTTTATAACCCCTTGTCGTCTTCAAATCTTTTTAATTCTGTAAAATTTCTATAACATTTTTACGTTGTGAAATTCTACCTGAACTCCTCACTGAAGCATGAGGTTGAGGACCTGTCACCTGCCATCAATTACTTCAACTTTTTGAATGCAGTAGCACTCTGCACTATCAAAGATGGGGGAGTTTGCTTCAGGTCTTACGCCAGAAAGTGTCAGAAGGGAGAGTGGAAATAAAATGGTTTCGCCACATGGATATTCACTCATGATCAACTGGAAATTACATCCATCATTGCCATTTTGTCTTGTGTACTGGTTTCCCTTTGGCAGTAAAGCACACTCCTTTATTCCACTGTACCCTAGAGTGATCTCCAGCCTCTCTCAGATGCACAAATGGGAAGAAATCACTATTCACCACTGGAGTTGCAGTTACCTCAGTAGAGCTCAAAAAAAGCACTGGCATACGGCAAATTAACTCCCTCCCTACTCTTTGCTCTCCCTTTCAGATCAGTACTTACTTCACTTCTTTGTTAAAATGCACCAAGTTCCATGAGTACAAACAGCTCATTCAGTAGGTTCATACCTTCTTTCTGCTGCTCACAAGGCAAGAAACTCAAAAGGTAAAAATCAAGAGACAAGGGAGAAAGAATCACTTTAAAGGGATGGGGCTTTTATCAAGTAGCCCAAAACGGAGTAAAAAGAACAGAAATGCTGACTGACATCCAGGTCAATTTCTAACTTAGTGTCATCTAATAAAGTAGAAAGATTGACTTGATAACTCCTTTTTAACAGAGGATTTATACATTCATAAAATACAGAAAAGTATAGCCCTCTTTATACTAGTTGACTTATTTCACCTTGTAGAAACAGTTTATTCCTTAAAAATATTCCTTATTCACTTATAAAGAAGTGAATTTTGATTTTAGATGTGTTGCACACTTTATCTTGTACATATGAAAATAATTGCGTTCAGAGGGCTAAGTACTTTTTAAACATGACTCAGACAACTGATATCATGAGGTCCAATTTTTTCCCCTCGCCTTGATTTCTAGATCAAATGCCTTAAATTGAAAAAAATGTCTCCCTGCCAGCTCCTTGTCTTGGAAACTGAATGTTTCCTCTTCCTTCTCCCTACAATAAAAGATTCAGTAGTCAGACTTCACTGGCAATTCTTTGGATGTGCAGCAGGCACTATAGTCCATTTTGCTATTCCACAGCTATGCATGGTCAACAGCTCAGCAAAGCTAAGCAGTCCCAAAACTTGCCTTCTGCCAGCTACCTAAGCAAAAGAGAGTGGTACACAAAACCTTCCTTCCATCAGAAAAGGAACTACACAGGATTTAACCACAAGTTAATTGAACAAAACCACACAGCACCGTTTATGAAATGGTGACTGAGCTACCCAGTGTCTGTTTTTACTCAGGATTAGTTTTCCAGTTGCATCTCAGATGCACCTGCTGTAGACATCATCACTAATGGAAAAGCATCACTTGTTAAGCAGAAGATACAGCTGTTAAAATGTGAATTATTCCACTCTACGTAGTTCCAGAGCAGCAACGAAATAGTAAAAAAGTTTTAGAAAAATATGGTGGAAACAAGAACTCCATGCACTAAAAGAAAAGTCTGGGGCAAGGGGAGGTGATGTCACTCTTCAAATACAAAACCATTTGTTGTAGAAAAGAGCACATTTCCTTTTGCTGCAGTGGCTAGGACAGGAATTACTGAGAAAAAACTGACGCAGTAGGAATAACATTCTAATGGTAAAGGCAGCAATACACTGGGACAGACACACTGGTAGGTTCTAAGTCTCCAGCACTGAGTAACTTCAAGAAGTTAGACTATTACCTGAAAAAAAGTAACATTGGTACAGCTGACCCCTGGATTGAAGCTGGAACTGGATGACCTCTCCCAATCCCTCTCAGCCCTACATTTCCATAAAGTGCAGGACTGACATATGGTGAGAAATGATGGGCTCATTTAGTAAGGGCTATATAGATCTGTAAGGGACTTATTCACTAAGCTGGATCAGAGTTTTCTGGTTTGCTTTGGATTTTTTATTTTTTAATTTTTTTTTCAGATAAATCAATAGGCTTGGGCCATTTTCCAAAGATGTGATTTGCTAAGTTTCAAGCCAAACCTCTCAAGCTTTACTCATGAGATAAGTGCTAAACAATGAGCCAGATTCATCAAAGCTTTATAGACTTACTTAAAAGAAAAAGAAACTGATTCAGCCAACTCATTTCAAGCCAAATCAGGCAGTTGAAAATCTATTCCTGAGATTTGGAAAATCTGTCTTTTTTTAAAAATATTTTTAAAATATGTTTTGAGAGTCCCTCTTTTGCAAGGGCCTCAGGCAACTCTGACAAGAATCTGTTTTTTTCCAATCTAATTGGGAGTGGTGTATTCCTCATGTCTATAGGAGATGGCTGAAGTATGAGTGTTTGTATATATACACCTACCTAATTTTGCATATATACTTACATACACAAATAACATAAGGATTCCACAACTTTATATCAAAGCTTTGGTAATTAAAGCAGTGGGTATACTTTTCAAACAGAGTAATAATGAATTTGCTTCTTTACTAAAAGAAAGAAAAAAATCAATGGTAGTGCTGGACACCGCCCTACTCTACTAATGCACAGAGCTAAAACCAGTTCCCAGCTCTCAGGCAGGCTTAGGAGCCTTGGGACATAAAACCTACAGTATTTCTCTATACTGTCCCTTAGAGTACTTCCAAGGGGGAAGTTAATTCCCATGTTTCTTCAGCTCTTGGCACCTCTACCAAGAAGAATAAAATCTGAGCCAAAAACCTCAATTTTTGTGTACAGCCCACAAAAATCCTGCTAGAAGCACAACAGTCTTTCAGACAAGACATCAACTATTTATACTAGGAGAGGGGAGCACATAGGCCTGATGTTATCTAACCAGGATGGGTCATGGTGTTGACTGGGAACAGAGGAAAGCATGTACTGCCTAACCGTTAGCGTTCCACATCCGATTTTTGAGATGGAGAAAATCTGAGCAGAAAATGCTGTGCTGGAACTGTGTAACTTTATGCATATAAGCACAGTAGATGCCTCCATACTCTGCTTCCCATAAAACTTGTAAATTCGTTAGTAAATTCAATTTCAATGGTTGAAAGCTGTTGGCACTAGAGTAATGGGCAAAGACTTAGACCATTATGTGGCTGCCCCTCTATCTCAGTATCAAGCAATGCACAGGTAAAAGTGATGAGAAAATGTTCAAAATCTTGCCACGTTTTCTTTTTCCGTTTTTGTTCACTGCAAGGAAACTACTTCTTCCAAGAACATGGAAAGAGCATGTGACTTTGAACTGGCAAACCTGAAAGATCAGTGAGACTACCTGCTAATGAGCAACTTGCTATTGAAATGAGCTCATTAGCTTTCATTTTTGCTGGCTGCTGATCGATTCATGAGTCACTTACGTGGCCTCTGTAAGCTGTACATAAATTATCAAATGCATTGATTTCTACAAATAATAAATCGGGAAGTCAGTCCTTATCTCTAATATAAATGCTTAGCTCAATGGCCTTCAAAATTCATCTAGAGAAAACAACGATAACATCACTGTTCACAGATATATTGCATTTCAAACAGGAAATATTCTGCTGCAAAAATAAGCTGTACTGGCATCCCAGAAACATGAATAAGAGTTTGCCTCTGAAAATGTTACATACAAAATGTACAATAAAAGACGCACAGAATTTTGCATGAATCTGTGTGTAGGTGGCAGCTCAAGAAATTCACAGTAAGGAATAATTGTCTACAGCAAGGAAAAATCCAAGTTAGATGATCTTCGAGTCCTCTTTGATCTCATACCATTAAATTTCTATAACTCTCTTATGAGTGAAGTAGTCAAAGTCCTATGACATCCCAGAGTCAGTGCTGAGTTTTTGAAGTAAAAGCATTTTCTCTTATCAACTGGCAACCTCAACACCATTGGAAAAGAACCTATTAAACACAGAGAAAGACATAGGGAAGGCCTCCTTCACCCAAACATGCAGCCATAAATGTTGCTATTTTCAGCACATATGCGTATCTCCAAAACTGGGCTGGCCAACCTGGCTTCACCTGGCCTCCAAACCACTGACAAGAGGTATAGCAAAAACTAGTACTTTGGACATGTATGCTTGCAAATTTCTAAGCACTTCATAACACTAATTTGCAATAATTTGCCTAAGGTCATGTGGGCCTTGATCCAAAGCCTATTAAAGACAAAGCAGTCTTTATATTGACTTCAAAGAGCTTTGGATTTGGACTCTCACTGAAGCACTGCACAGTAAACAGAAATATCAAAAACAGAAAATCTGGTCTAAGGAAGAGATATTCTCTCCTTCATTAACTCAGTTTACTCAAAAAGACAGGGACATAAGATTTCATTTTCCTGTTCTTCTGTACCACACTGCCAGCCCAATGAAATGGCTGTGTCCTTTTTCCCACTCCTATTTCTAGGAGCACCATTTGATTCTAAAAATACGTTGATACAGCCTAAGACAAGAGCTCAGCTACACTGCAGAGGTGTCTTCATCACCTCAACCTTCAGTAATATCAGCACCAGTGAGAGCAGCTCACTGGAGTGCCACTGGAGAGAGCTATGGCAATTCATGCCAGCTGAGGGTGGTGCCAGACCCGGATAGGATGCTCACTCCTGAAGATCAGTAATCTTAGGACTAAATGTAGTAACAATAAGGAGTTAAAATGTGCAGACCAGAGAACATCACTTAATCCCAGTTTACTGAAAGGACATGTCATTTTTAGAAAGTTGTCCAAACAACTGTCTTAATATTCTACACCAAAGTGGCTATTAATCAAACAACAAAGGCCCAATTAACACATAGCTGTTGTCACCTTGATGTTAAAAGCCTCTCCCTTCCCCCCTTCTTTCTTTCTTTTTGTCTTTAATGTTACAACCTAACCCAAAAATGCCTCAGGGCCTTACAGCAAAAAAAAA
>VXBA01004606.1:571649-622857 GCA_013399895.1 Serilophus lunatus | reverse complement strand
AAAAAAGACAAGATAGAGGGAGGGAAGAAGGGAGGGGGAGAGGGAGAAAAAGTGGGGAGGGGAGAGACACAGAGAGAGAAAGATTCTTAAATACCATCTCTCCTCTAGGCAGCAATTTCCACAGATGAAGAGGTCACCACTGTTTAACAGTGTGCTGCCACGTTAATTTAGTATGACAAGATAAAGCAGTAATCTCTGCTCGAAGAGGCTGTAAACCGCCTGCTATCCAGGGACATGCTCCAGTCGATTTGCACTGTATATCACTTTATACAATTGCCGTGACAAAGCCCCCTGAGTTCCCTCATGTAAATCTCTCTCTCTCCCTCTCAACTTCCCTGCCAGTCAGACAGCATCGGATCTGTGGTAAGCTATGCAAACTTCATGTTTTACGCATGCCAATGGACCCCAAAGCTCCTCACCTCCCCCCCCCCTCCAAGAAAAGATGTTTAGGACTTTGATAATCCATTGATCCCACTTCCATATCGGCTTGTATTTTTCAATCTGTCGTGTTAAGTTGTCAGAGAGGGCGATTAAACCGATGTTTCATGTTCCGAGATTTGCGTTCTTGGGAATGATAGTTTTCAAAGCCTTTCTTGCTAGGTTCTGCTTAAAGATTATCCCTAAGAAAGCTGATGTGAATATTATTACTGGCATAAACCTGGTAATAAAACCATAAAGTGTTTTAGGTAAAGACATTTTAGAGATATTCAGGGTTATAAACATAAGAGTTTAAAGCTGGATAGAATTTGGAGTACTTAAAAAAAAAAAAAAAAGCGGCCTGTCAGGCTGTGGAGTTTTCTCAGCATGAAGCAAAACAACATATGTAAAAGGGAAAAGGGAACTCGCATGTCTATGCAAAATAAATATAATTACAGAATCACAGAAGAGGGCAGAGCAGAACACTGACCTGAGCAGTTAAACAGGAACGAAAAGAAGACAGAGCATGTGTAGTGGTGGTCATAATACTGCCTCAAATAAAATGCAGTGACAGCTGTTTCGAGAGAACAGCAAAGAGAAAGCTCCCTGTGCCTACAGCAGCCTGCACAGCTGAAAACATGGTCTTCTTGTTGGGGAAATAGGGTGAATTTTTTGCAATATGTTGCAACTCTCATATGCCATACTGCATCTCTAGAAGATGCAAGTTTTAGACTACGTCTCCTCTCTATTTCACATTTAATTTGCGTCGTCTTCCTATGGCCTGCAGGCATGATACAAGTCACAGCACACAATATACCAAATATGGTGCCAAAATGTGAAACTGTGCACATTTATATACCCACTTTCTGGATTAAACATAGAGGAGGACATAAGTAGAATTGAAACAAGCATGGCAGACAAAGACTCACAAAGTACGACTGGAATTTAACTACAGTTTCTTAACTAATATATTGCTAGGTGTATCTATGAAGCCTATGCAGGGCATTTGGACTTGCAAAAATGACCAAGGAAGACCAAATCAAAGCTTTTGGACACAATGGGTTACATACATTCTCTGTAATTTATTGAATTTAATAATATAATTTCACATTCATTGCAGCTGATAGCAAGACAGAAAAATGCTTTCTTATGCACTTAAGCTTCTAGTAACATTTTGAAAATTCCCTAAATTTTAAAAGGAAAAACCCACTGGAAGCAATGCCATTTTTCAATATCAAGACAATCTTCTCAAAATAGCCTTTTAAAGGGTTTTTTTATTACTTTAGTTTTCCAATTCATGTTTCTAACCAACATGCTATTTATTACTTGAAATTTACACTCCTGATAGATATACAACAAAAGGTTTGCTATTAGGGAACCATCCAATTCTTAAAAGCCCACAAAATACCATCAAGTACTGGTTAAAAAAGAAGTCTGCTAGAATATGCACTACACTCCCCCACGCCCAGAAAAAGGGATGAACTTGAACATGGTCACTTCTAGAAAAATATGAGAGAACATTTGTACAGGAATGTGTGTTAATTCTTTAACTCCATGTACTGTGAATGGAATTACTCTCGCGTAATTTTAGCCCCAAATTAGACATCTAGTCTAAACTAGTCATCAAGGCTCCCTCTATAGTCAATATACACGCACTTTAAAGGGTAATTAATCTTGGTTTTGTCTTAGATCCTTATTTTGAGATAGGAAAGACTGTTCCAAGAGAGTGGTTATCTTAAACTGTGAAGACAGCCCAGCCACCAAACTTTTGTGCCTCAAATTTGGTGACCTGAATGCCAATTTCCCCATAGGGCATTTAAGAATCTCCAGGAGTCTGGAAAAACGGGTAGATAGGCCAAATAATAGGCCATAACGGATGAAGGACAAGTATAGTTTCCATTATACTAGCACAGCCACGGACAACTGAAGTGAATTACCAATGATAAATGAACAACTGGGAAGCTGGAAATACAGTCCAATTTCACCCAGCAAACTGAAAACTTGCCGTTATTGTTAATATTAATGAAATTACAAGTCCAACAACTCTTCGTGATATTTTACAGAGTAATATAAAGATACGGGTCTTAAATACAAAAGTAGGTATTTCAGCCAAATTAGCTTGTTCACATGGAAAACTCAGGAATTCAGTGTGGCCCTGTGTCAATATATTACCCAATACTCATGTTGACAGCTTCAAAACTGAAGCTATGGTCACTGCCCAAAAGCTAAGTTTACACTGGCCACAAGCAAACAGGAAAAGTACATCATCTGCCACAGACGTATTCTTTGCAGAACTGAATCACCCTATTTTCAATTCTGCTTGTAGATATATAAAATTCTGCAAATTGTTTTCCAGCAGAATTTACCAAATAGATGTAAAAATAATTTAAACAAGTCATACATGTAACAAGTGTGAATGATTAATCTGCTCTTTCTCACACTCTGTGAGTGCTTACTGTCTGCGTCAAGATAATAAAATTTAAGAACTTGGAAGGGGGAAAAAAAGGGTGTTTGCAGATTTTTGTAGTTATAAAAGTAAAGAATATACCATGGACTCACACTCTATCTCAGTCAAATGCAGGACACAAACTCAAGCGAGGTGAGTGGTTTGAGCTTCAAGACCCAGAATGTTTTATATTCCCATAAGAGCTAAGCACTATACAGCAAACTCTTATTTAACAACAAGCAAGTGCTCTGGCCAGGCAATTACCTCTCACTCAAGGCATTTTTAGTTGAAGTTATCTAACTACAGATTTATAAACTATAGGGATCAACAGCTGAGCTTAACACCCTAAGCTGCAGCTGTAACCCATGAAGAAAAATAGGCACTTCTAGGGTGTGAGTTCCCTGACCTACTTAGAGGGTATGTTAGGACAAAATGAATCATGCTCCACTATTCCCTATTTACTTCCATTAATCATGAAATTAAACCCAAATTTACTAGCTTACCTCTAGACATACACTTTACAAACATTTAGTTTGATCACCCTTCACTCTTAAATCTTCACCCCAAAAATGACCTTATGATTGATATGACATTGCCCTATATGACACTGACCATTTCCTTCTATGAGAAGAAATAACTTCCTTTCTCTGACAGAAAGCCAAACGTCCTTCTACACGTCAAGACTCCTATAATCACCAGAAATTTATTATTGAGACTGCTGTCGTATACCATAGAAACCCACCATAAATTTAACTGAAAACTGTACAAGAAACTAACCTGCTCCTAAAAGATTCCTGAATCCACTAAGCTCTGCATTTGTGTATAGTTGTTTTCTGGAGATCCTCAATAAATGCTTTCGAACACAGATGGATCCAAACCTGTGTGACTCTCCTGATTGCAACTCCAGCACTTTAAAATGCAAACAACAGGAAAGAGGGAAGTTTCACTCACAGTAACAGAGATGAAACACACACTTTAAATTCAGTCTGAAAATCAGCATAGAGGAGAGTCAGAAGCACAGATACTTTGTATTATTTCTGCCTAGCAATATTAATAAGCAATGAGAGCTTCCACTTCTGACATGACTTAGTGTAGAGATACACATACAATCTACTGCAGTAATTCAGACTTGAGATGTCAGAACGATTCTACCTTTTGCTATAATATTTCTTATTTTCTGTCATCGAACTCCAATCCTACAAAAAGCTATGTGCAGAAGGAGTTATAGTCAGTGACCTCTCCTTCCCTCCCTCTTGCTACCATCAGCATTAGGTTCCAATCAACCAGATTATTTTGCAGGAACAGGGTCATAAGCTAAGCATTCTGGGGCAGGAATGTTTCTTTTTTCTGTCTCTATAAAAATAAATCATGCTCTGGGTACAATATAAATAAAGATAATAACAGTCTGATCTTAGATTTTATTGGTCTATGTTTCAGACAATCTATATAATTTGCCTGCTGCCTGTACAAACTACAAAAAGTTAATCTTTATAGCTCTTTTTTTCCTTGGGGTGGATTCAGTTTTAAAAGCATAAAAGAAGGATGCTGAAGCATACTATTTCCATGTATAATGACAGTTTTGTTTACACTGCTCTGGCAAAAGCTATCCTTAGTTAAACTGGGCACAGCTCCACTCAGTTACTTGTATTAGTTTATCTAGTGATGCTAAATTCATGGGATTCACCAAGTCTACTTCTTTGCAAAGAGCAAAAATGCCTTATCTGGTCACACAACTGCAGCTAAACCGGAAAAAGAAACAAAGAGAACCTAAGAGTGTTAATCTGGAAATGAGGCTAGCCAAACTATTCAGACAAGCTGGCTACCTCAGACATAAAGGACTCTTTTTACTTTAGAAAGTTTGTTTCCTCCGTTTCATTGTCTTTAAACACTTTGGAACATTGGCTGGTTCAGAAACATTGCAGCACGTCCATCTCCCACTTGTAGGGAGCTCTCTGAACACATCTTAGGAGTTGACACACCTATGGTAGATGACCATTCTTAACCAAACACATACGGAAATCTCTATTGCCACGGGTCCTTCTCTACCCATGAATCTCTAGAGAAAATTAATAACCCCTTTTATTACAGTGGAGAAAGAGGTAGTATTTCACTGATATACTCAAGACAGGAGGAAGCAGTTAGCTACATGAAAGGAAAAAAACATGACTGGATGACATGATACTTCAAATGCTAGCAACTGCCTGAAGCCATATTTTCATTACCACTCCAATAATCATTAGTTTGGGTGAATCTGCAAAAGCATTAGCAGTGGCAAGAAAAATTGGAGAAAGCAAGGTGGCCTTGGCACAGCCTAATCCAACTTAATTTTGTATGACCTGAGAAAACATACTTGAAAATACAATGCAAAAATCATGACAGATCATTTCACTTGTCCGCTCAAAGGACAGAAAATAAAAGAAATGCTTCAAACTGTCACTGCAATGGGTAACATCCTACCTATGGACACAAACATCTGGCAGTGAGAGAGGGGACTGTAAAACATGAGTGGGATTACTGAGACTAGCAAATGCTTCTGGCACTTTCAGGAGCCAGAGCTGATAACCACAGAGATTCCTTGCAACCCTGAAATTCAAGAAACCATGACCAATACTTCACAATGCATTTCAGTTTTGGTATATCTCTACTGAAAGTAGAGTTGCATATCAAAAACCAACCACCGTCTAGGTTATGGACATTCTGTCCAAGCAAACAGTGCAATACTTATTTTTACTGTGCCATGCCTTCATATGAGCTATTTAGTAAAAAAATTTAGAATGGATTAAATAATAAAAATTACTAACAAGTATGACTACAAGCAGAGGGGCAAGGCTGAAAAAAGGTTTTCAGAGGACAACTGAAAGCATTGATGGAGTAATATTGGCTCCTAAAAGGCTAGAAATAGAAAAAAAATCTCACCTGCAGTGAAAAGAAAAGGACGAAGTCAAACCAGCTGCTCAGAGGAAGTAAGATGGATATGAAAAGTGTGTGGAGCAAACAGAAAGCACATGAGGAAGCTATTCTGGAAATTCTAAAATGAATGAACAACTACTGAAGCAAAAATGAATCAAGGTGGCATGCAAAAGTAGAAGTTTGTGCTACATCGGGGGCAAAACATAATCATCTTGGATTCACACATGCCTTGCCTTGATGCATGTGTCAGGTAAGTGTATGAAAGTGTGGTATGCTGCTCTCTATTCTGATAATAGTTACACTGACAGCCCAAGGCGAAAAACTTCTCAACGGTGCAAAAAACTTCCAAAGGAGATAAATTCATTGTTTGAAAGGAAAAGCACGAAAACTGAAACCACGTTTTTGTGGCCTTCTCTTTCCAGGACAATGTAGAACGGGGCATTTAACTGGCAGCTGAATTTTCTGACTCACCACAACACCATAAAGACTCATTATCACCAAAGAAAAGGCAGCATTTCAGAATAAATTTGGGCAGAGTGCCACAGGTGATGGATCTGGACTGCAGAAACCATACGAAGTCTTACAACTACTCTGAGTTCTGGTAGAATGGGGACAGATCCTACTTATGTCACATCTAGTGACTGACTGTTCAAAGCAAAGTAGTAGGAACACTTGAATGTGGTCTCTTTATATTGACACTATAAATTGGTCTTGCAGACCTTCCAGCCTTTCTCCATAACCTAGACTTTATCAGCGCTCCTCGGATTAGTAGCTTCAAAACTTTGTTTCAAATCTGTGGCATCTCCTGCCTCCCTCTAGCAGACATCATTGTCTTCGTCTTCTAGGTTGATGCTAATGCACTTTTTTTCAGTAAAAATGTACAGTCTTCAGTGAAATTACCTAGCAGTTCTCAAAAAATGTGTGCAAACCCATACTGAGCCACTTACTGAAGGCTACTTATTTATTGGTTTCATTTGGAAGGAAACCACTGTGTCCACTGTGGAAGTCCTATGGCAGATTACTTTGCTTAGAAAGTTTTTTTGCTTTTATGGCTTACATAGTTTTTTGATAGGGCATTTAATAGTCCTTTTCACTGTAAGAAAGACCATCTGGTTTGAATATTCCTACCGACTGTGGGCTTTATTCTACCTATCTCTTTTTTCTGTGGAATTTTTTGCTATTCACTTGAATTAGATTTTACTAGTATTTATGCAAGAAGCTTAAATGAAGATACTTTCCAGTATGAAGTCAATGCATTGATTCCTAGGCACATAATCACTTGCAAACAATGGATACATACAGTTCCCAGCACTTCCATAAAACAAAGGTGTTTACTTTTCTGTTGATTATTTTCTGCTTAACTGCATTCAAATGAATCCATTAAAAACGTGACTGCTTCACAGTAAGATGATCTTCAGGAAAAACAAACAACTGCTGTTTCCACTTCTCTTCACGGCCTTTAAAAACTACAGTCATCTGCACCCTGCATATTGCCTGTATTCCAGGCAATTTATATATTATAAGTCTGGACTTGATTTGTTTATTTATTGGTTTAAATGTGGTCCCAACCCTCCTATTTTGGGGAAACAGCAAAACCAAATGAAACTTTCTCTTACTTCATTACTTATTTATTGTCCCCTAACCAACCTTTGGACCTTTCAGAGTCTAATCAAAACACCATTGAGTCATCTCAAACTTCAGCCAGTCTTTCAGCCGGAATGATACATCCACCCTGGTTCTCCATGGCCACAAGTAACCAGAACCTGCTGTATTAAAAGAGTGATCAAATAAACCAAGGGAACTTCCACAAATTAGCATTCTGCTCCTGAATTGCACTATGGCTTTGACCCCAGCCTCACCTGAAGAATGAAAACACCTCTTTCATTTGTTTACGTGCTCTATACAGGACCAGCGCATGAAGTAGTTTCCAAGTAATTGCTAAGTACTATAAACATGACTTACATAGATGGGACGGGATTGGAGAGGTGGGAGAATACAGATCATGACAAGGAGGACAGGCAGGTTATCATGACTTAAATGGAAGATACTTGTCAAGCAGATATGAGAGTTATAAAAGCTTTTTCTGGCTCCATCATGACTGGTTCTCAAGGACTGCAGAGAGTTTTCTAGGATCTGGATTAAACAATGAAGTAGGCAGCTTCTACATCTGTTTGATGGGTCCTGATTGATTCTTTTTCATTTGTTCCCTTTCCTAATAGCCCACAGAGCGATTCTCTGAAATGGTGCAAGTGTAAAGATCAAACTCTGATACAAGCCTGAAATTACATCTGCGGTAACGGCTTTCATGTGCTACTTTTGTGATGACATTTATAATGCAATGTTTGTAACAATGCAATTTCATCATCTTATAAATATCAATTTACCATTAAGAGAGGAAGGAAAGAACATCAGACAAATGCAAACTTACTACCGTTTCTGCTTTGTTTTAATTGAACTAGTCTTGTTCAGATAAGCCTGTCTATCTCTTACAAAAACAACAGTTTATAGTTTAAACTGTGAAATTGTGTGTGAGTGTGTGTGTGCTGTAATTATGGTGCCTGCTAACAATTTCATACTGCCACATTGCACATATGGCTTCCAAGCTAGCTTTATCTGAATCCTTGTGAATCTATTCTCCATGCTATTAAACTGAGCACATTCCACATCGTTCAAAAGTAATTACACTTTTGTCTAGAGTGTAGGAAACTGCTCTCCCCAAACAATGAAATTCTCATTATTAGAGCTGGCGCAGTAACGGCACTGGTGTTCACAACACTGTGCATTGTATCATCACAATAACTTATCCTAAGCTTGATGCACAAAGGTACACTGGAAATTAAAATTTCTCTAAAACTACTGTGGGTTTTTTTAATAGGCATTCTTTAGCTCAGTATAATTAGAGTCTTATTTGACTTTTTAAAAAGCTGTATGCATTCAGGTTTCCATTCTCTTCGGAAGTTCTGAATGGCAGCTAAGTGCTCCAGCCGCTTGTTGTTCTGATCCAGTACTGTTCATAAGCTGACAGCTCTAGACCAACAGGTAAAGCATGGGCCAGGATGCCTATGATAAGAGAATTCAAATGCAGCATTCAACAGCTTGTTATTTAGGACAAGAGGAGGAAAAGCCCAAAGCAGTATGTAAGTAAACTCTTTGACCACTAGTACTCTTATTCTTAATATGACCAAGCTTTCTCAATATTTTTCCCAAGTTACAGAGGGATAACTTCACTCATCACAGAAACACAACATCTTTTAGTGTGAAGCAACAAGGCTACTTAACAGTATACTGTAATATTTCCTATCAGTTGAAAACATTGCTGAAAATTAATTTGAAATCCTACTGAAAATGCAGGATATTGGCCAGCAACGCAGTCGCACAGTTTGAAATAAGTGGACAGTAGCAAAATTATACCTTAACAGTTTGATCTTTGGATCAATACTTCCTTTTTCTGTTTGGTTTTTTTAGGTTGTGAGGGGAAGATGTTGTTTGTCTGTTTGTTTTGGCTTGAGGTTTTTGTTGGTTTCGTTTCTGTTTTGGGGTTGTTTTTTTTCAATCTCCCCCAGAATTTCATTAGTACTCTTTAGTTACAAAGAACGATGGGATTTGATTACACCATGCCCATGGTATACTTTAATCAGTACTTTTTAGCTTTGACATCTCCTATTTTCAGAAATGAGCACAAAGATGGCATTAGATCAGCAGTCTTGAGAGGTGGCACAAGCAACATGGTAAGGCAGACAAATAGAAATAAAATAAAACTTAGTAACTTAGATGAGCTAACAACTATCTATGCTATCCAAATACTGTAGCTTTAATAGGTTTCTTCAGAAGAGCTATTGACTGATACTGTATTCCTTAAGTGTTTCCCTGCTAAGCTTATGGCCCACTATGCACATCCTATGGGGACTGTTGGATATATTCCAGGTCAAATGATTTGTCTTGTATCTTCTACTATCCTTTCCTTTATGTCTGACAAATTACTGCGTCTTTTCTTATCAGTAGAAGGGTTTTCTTACTTAAAGCAAGTATCTGGGTTCTTCTATCAAGAGCAAGACAGTTTGGATTAGAATGGCCTCTGCCTTGGCTGTGGCCAGTAGAGATCTCCAGAGGACATCTGGTCCAAATCTCCTCCTCAAGCAGGGCCACCAAGAGTCACTTGCCCTGGACCATGTCCAGATGGCTTCTGAATATCTCTAAGGGGGGGAACTCCACAACCTCCCTAGGAAACCCATTCCCATCCTCAGTCACCCTCACACTAAAATCCATTTCCTGATATTCAGAAAGACCCTCCTGTGTTTCCAGCATCCTCAGAAACACTGTTCATTTCCTAGGGTTTGTAGATTTTTTCAAATTTTGAAAAGGTTTGAAGAGTTCCTTCTAGGAATTCTGCCCTCCTTTTATAAACATTTACTCAGAATTCTGAGTTGTCTCTTAAGTTCACAGTTGTTGCAACTTAAAGTGCAACAGGGTAAATTTTCAAAAGTCATTGGTTGAGTTACGACTGTGGCGCAATCAGCCCTGTACCTTAAGGATCCTAGGATGTCCCAGGCTGGCAGGATTTGTAAAAGGAAGCACAGCTGGAAGTAATCTATGAAACAGAGAATGAATTATCAGCTAGAAAAGTGAGGCCAAGAAATTGATTCTCAAGGTTGCAATTGTTTTCCTAACTGTCCCTTCATGACCCAATGCTGAGAGCTAGAATTTGAGGAGGCATGGATGGCTTTGGTGACAAGAGGAATTCAGTTACTACAAAGTTTTGTAATTCAATACCTTTTCTAGATGTCTTGGCTGTGGCTTTCTTCTGCTGAGATTGTACCCTAAATTAAATGGATGTTGTACACATAGTTAACAGAGCAGGACCTCTCTGGATCTCTATCATGAGTATCTAAGAACTCCTTTGGAGAAGAGTCTTAGCTGACAATCACATACAAAGCAGTATGGTTTAGACATGTGCAGCAGAGTGATGCACCACACGACTTCAGACTGGCGGTACTTCTGAAACCTTCTTACGTGACACCGGAGAGATCTGTGGAGGTGTATCCTGCCAAGGACAGCATGTGGCTGCAAAATGAGAACTGCATAGTCACTTGCAGGCTCAGTCAGAAGGTGCAGCAGTACAGCTGACAAGCTATTAAGAAGTGTGAAGGACACTGCTGGAGCTTTATCAATAAAACTGTATTGGATTGCACTCTGTGGTAGTGCGTGCACATGTGCATATACCTGGATTTGCTTCCAAGAGACTATAAAATACACAGAATGTCAATTCAAACGATATAAAAATGACCTCTGCAATTCCAATGGAATGAATATCCTTTGGGAATGATTTTCATAACTGCTAATTGCACAAACTGAAGCCATCCAAAAGTTATCCACTTACTTCCTTCTTATAACTACATATCACAACAGCAGAGGGAGTGATTATGTTTATTTTACTTGTTTACACCGATCACTTCTGTCTTTCCAGAGACACATAGGCTACATCTTTTCTGACCTACCTGGATGATGATTTTTACAGGACACTCCTCACTAAAAACAGAGAAACTGCCAAAATGTCACATTTATACAAACTGGCAATTTTCTGAACTACATAAGAAGACAAAACTAGTCCTTAAAACCCCCCAAAATCTGCCTCAGAAAAGTCTACAGTATGTCACTGGTACATCAAAACTGTCTAAAACACAGAATGATTCAGTATCTTATAACAAGTTTTGACAACACATTAAATACAGCCTTCATGGCAGGAAGTCACACTAGATGATCAGCTAAACCTCCTGGTCTTAAAAATTATAAACTAATAAAGAAGCTAGCTAAAATTACTAAAAGTGCAGTTAAGTGTTTCAGTGAGGTGCAGTTAAACAACTCCCACTGAGCTCCTTAGAAAACAGTAAGCTTCTATTTCACTAGGGTCTGATTCTACACTACTGGTGCCACTACAAATTTATCTACTACTTAAATGTTGTCAGGAACAACTCCTTATCTTCAACGCACTCTCTTAAAACAGGCCAAGATACAGCAAAACTCATACACCAGTTACAGACCCTAACATCCCATTGGCTGAAACTGTATATTAATGAATTCCATCTCCATGAAACATAAGATAAAGGATGAGAAGTAAACAAGCTCACAAAAGATAATAGCATGTCTGCCCATAAGTAATTTCTCCAAAGATTTTCTTTCTTCATGTAAAGTTGAAATAACACAAAGCAAAATTAAATATTCCAAAGCACTGTTTGAACTTAAGCATTAAACCAAAAAAGAGAATAAAAATGGACCAGGATCAGTGAGTTATTTTGTCTAGGAGAGCAGCTTCAGTGAATATCCAGTGACTTGGTCCTATGAGAACTAATAATCCCTAAGGCTTTTTACTTAGGGCTTATTACATATGCATAATGAGCTGTAAGGGCTTAAATACCATAGTGGAGCTGGTACAGGCTTTTATGAGAATACACTATCACCTATTTTGCAATGCCTTTTTAAGAGCTTCCAAATATGCAGGTCCACTCATTATCTTCACTTAAAGTGAAATTGTCAGTGCCCTTGTCAAAGTGGACAACTAACAGAAAAGTTACAGTCAATTTGTAAACAGGCAAGAGCTGTGCAAGCGTGTCAACAATAGACACCTTTGTTGAGATGCCCGAGTCCTCAAGTTTCAAAGCCATGCCCTGCACCTTTCAACCTTTCTAAAAATGTATCACAGGACTCCATGCAAACACATCACATTACACTAGCGAGGAACGCGGAACAGCTTTTTGTTCTTTTTGTCTCCTTTTAGATATAGACAGTTCTGCTCTTCCAGTGGGCTGGTAAATGTAATGAATTAAGCGCTCAGTGTCATTTGTAGAGTGCACAAAAGGTGGAAATTCCTAAGTGAAAAAGCAGTATGCTGATTTAATTCTGTAAGCACAGCAAATTGTATTTATCTCGTATTTATCTGTGGCACGTGAATTACACAACAGATGAGATTTTTTAAAATCATCAAAATTCAAAGTTTCTTTTTTTTACCCTTTATACAGACTTCCGTGCTTTACTATTGCATAAACTTGGCATTAGGGTGGTATTTCAGACACCATGCCAAACGTGACTCTCACTTAAGTGTTCCAAAACCATTTACTGTTTGCTGAACACATACACTTCACATCACCGTAGCTAACAAATTTTAGCGCCCTAAATGCCATCAGGCAAAGGTGAGGAGAAGTCTGCACTGCAAGTGATTTAGCATTTGTCATGGAGGGTAAAAGCAGTCCAGCTAGGTCAAAGCTTTCACATTATTGTAGCATGCTCTGTATGTGTAACTGTGCATTGTACACTCCATAAAGTACAGATCTGGATGCCAAACTACTGTAGAGGCAGAATTCAAAGAATGGATGTAAGCACAATAGACCATTAGCAAACCTACCATTGTGTTGTGCTGAGAAGTGGGAGTCCTATGGCCACAGTTCTCTTGCGTCAGCAGAGAAACTGGCTGAAATTCCTCAGAGTGAGGCTTGTTGGGAAAACTCACATGCAACGGAAGGTGAAAGGCTGGGAGCCCGTCACTCTCCTCTTCTCCCACTTTCTGTCTGCTTGTCACCATGGCTACCTCTCCATCTGCTTCCCCATACGGAGAGGCTGGTCGCTTGGAAGACATCCTGGAAGGAACAAAAGAGGAGAAAATAATGAAACCTCCAAATAAATCCTTAATGCCGTCATTGTGTGGTTAGGGGCCATTGTAACAGAAATGCCTTTTTTGTGCTGGCAGAGAGCAGGAAACCATCCAAATACCACTGCAAAGCATACACAATTGGGAACAATGGCCAAGCAGGTAGCAACAGAACAGTGGCTTGTTTGTTGTGAGAATAATACACTAATATAGCACTCTCTTGTATTCTGGCTTCTTAAACATGAAAATTCACCCAAGACTGCATAATAAAATGCAATTCCTTTAAAAAAATGCCCATCTGGTTTTGCATTTGCAAGAGACTGTAAGAAGATAGAATGTCTCCTGATACAAGCTATTGTCAACTTAGCTTTTAAGGAATAATCGTCCGCATGTCATTATCAACCATATCTGATAAAAAACTAAGCCAAATAAAATACAATAAAACAAGTTGCTAGCAGGTCAAACTGTGTGTGTTTATAAAACTTCACCCATGTGAACAACAGAGTGTTATAGTCATGTTGCAAAAATTTTTTTAGGTTCACAGATCTGGTATCATTAAGCAATTAAACATTTAGATACTAATGATCTAAGCTTTTTGACAACACAAATTCAGGGGTGTAGTCACTGAAGGAAGATTTACTATCAAATCTTCCTATGTGCATCTTAAATACATGTAAATGTAATTTACATCTATAACTATATAAAAAAGGATACACAAGGAAGATACACACACTGTAAGAATCACACGCAAATCTTGACTAAAAATTCAGGCCTATATTCTGAATTTTTTGAGGCTGTTTCAACACTGTTTTTATAGCATGTGTATATCTTCAACTTTTAGAAAGACTGAAAGAAGCTTCCGTCATTGGAAAATTCAGGTTTCATCCAAATTAAGCACTTATGAAAGTCGTAGAGGACAATGAACCCAGATTACTTCCAGCTTGGTCTTCAAAATAGAGGGGTACAGTGAAGTATTAAAATGCAGAGGACTTCTGGGATTAATTACAGCAACACTGTTCATGAAAATCGGGGTATGTGCACGGATGGCATAATGGGCTCCTGTGCTAAGCTGGGGCATCTGTAAGAAGGAGAGGAATGAGAAATAAGAAATCCTACAGGCACAGTCAAAAGAAGAAAAGAAAGCAAGCTAGAGAAATATTTCACAGAAAAATCATTATGAGCAAGGAAACTGAAGACTATTGTACGTGAAAGTGGAAAAAAATGGCTGAAGTAATAATGCTCCTCCTCAAAATATTGTATTTATGATTCTAATTACCCCATTTTGATTTTCCACTTCACAGTTAGAGGACTGCATTTCAAAAGCCCAGCAGTCTCTTGAACCATGCGTGGGGCTGCTGTGAGGTGGAGCATGTCCATACGATTTGGCATATTGAGCACGAAATGGTTCTTAGCAGCAGTCAACTGGGTCTGAAAACAAACAGTGACTTTAAACAGCCCTTTGTTAGGACTTATTTTGTTTCTAATGATCTCATTTGGAGCTTTGCTTCCTGAGCCAAGTTAGATTATATTAAAAAAAAAAAAAATCACCACCAAAAATTCAGAAAAAAAATCCCTACCAGAACCTACACTCAGCTGCACATTGCCTGTTCTGAACACCACCTATTGCCTGTGCTCAGAGAAGCAATCTGTATTTTCTATTAATGTTTGACTTAGTCCAACAGACTAACACTTCATACATCCTACCTGAATTCTGTCTTCTAGGCTTTCCCACCTACGTGTCTGCAGCAAAGCATATGTATAAAGACAGAGATCAGTTTTCTACTAGCCCACTGAATTCAGCATTTTACAGCTATGTTTGACGTGACAGATCTCAAGCTTTTCTTCTGCAGAAATCATACAACTCCCTTCTGAAGTTAATGTAAATTATTCATATTTTTCACTGCACCACACCAAGATATGTATTTGCTATTGATTTTAAGCTTTTTGGTTACTAATTTCAATGCTGCCTTAATAAAAACCTGGGTTTTTACAAGATCTTTCTGAAAATCAGCAATAAACAGTTGTTTCAGTTTTGGCAAACAAAAAGGGAGGGACAAAAAATCATTAGTCAATTATTCCACAGCAATGTTCTATACTTTAGAACATTTATATTCAATAAGATGACTGAAAATATTGCAAACCATCTATGACAACCCAAATGCAATTCACTGATAGTAAATTATAGAGAGGACGCCTTGCTTTGTATTGATTATTTGGGTTACATAATGTGTCCTCAAACTGGGTTAAAAAAATGCTACTGCTGTTAACCCAGAATCTGTCACATTCCTTCACAAGGAGAGTTTGACTATCATACAGAATTAAAGCTCTTCTGTTTACTTTATAAGTTAATATATAGCTTCATCTACTGTGGTTCAGCTAGAATGCTGCAGATCATCATCTTCTGCTTGTCACTGCTCCCAACAGGAATGAAATAATTTTCTTCAGAGCATTTATAAAAACAGGCAAAGTAGGCAGTAGAGGTGCCTATCTCCATGCACTCACAATAGAAGAGTTTATTATGCTTTTGATCTAAAATGAAAACCTATAGGTTGGATTGTAAGCCAAACTAAAGTGATCCTAGAGTGGGAAGAAGAAACTTGCTCCTTCACATCTGGAAGACCCAGTTTAAATTACAAGCCACATGTTCATCACCACCCTAGAAAGCTAATAAATTGCTAGAATGGCTAAGGCAGCAAAAGTGAGGCTCTAATGTGCATCAGACTTCCAAGTGACTAGGACACTCAAAGAAATGGATACACTCTGTCCATAGCCAATATGAGTTAGCTAAACACCAGTTTCACAGAAGTTTCTTATTCCTTATCAATATCTGCAAAAGTTCCAGAGAATGGAAGATTTAAATAAATAAATTAATAAATCTGTATCTACTTCTGGAAAGGTCTCCCAAAAGGATAGTAACTACCAAAGCCTATAGCAGCAAATAATCAAACCTCTAATAAGTTCACAAGCAGAAAACTTGACACGACGGAAATTCATTCACAGATGGCCTTTCATTATTTCTAAACTTTTATTGGTCCATTTTCTGAATTTGAAATGCTCTCACACCATATATCCTTGAATCCTATTCTTTTCACATATCTTCATTAACCTACTGAGCTAATACAAAGCCTTAACAGACTCCTTATCTTAGATGTAAGTAGAGTTCCCACTATAAACAATAAGGGAAGCAGATACATTCTGAGTACCAACACTATCTGGAACTGACTGCTTTCAAATAGATCTAGGCTTAATGAAATACTGGAATTATCCCATCTTAACAAAGGACTGCAAACATCCTGGATTTACCCTCAGTGATAACACAACTTACATAACTTCAAGATCTTTTCTTCAAACTAAACTCAGAAGAGCTTTCAATTACACCACTCTGAAAGAAGATATACAATGGAAGAGGAAACATCAGTTTCCTCAAACATAAACTCATGGATAGGATTAAAAAACCCAACAAAACTTCAAGATATAACTCAAAAAAGTAGCAACACAGGAGACCAGATTCTGAATGTAAAAGCGTGACATTGCAGATGAAATCTGTTGCAACTTTAGACTTGTAATAAGAGTTGCATTGTGAACTGTCATTAATCATTTCTACTGAATAAAAATAGCTAAGTAGTCATTTGTTAGACAACCTAAATCTGCAAAGTTGTGATGCACTGTGATACAGGCGGTATCCAGCCCACTGTACAGACACATTAGAATTATGAAATGTATCCCCACACTTGAATTTTATCAGCCATTAGGATGGAACTGAAGATTTAGCTCTGATAATAAATTCAAATATGAGACTGTTTCCTGCAAAAAGACTCTGTTTTCAGAAAGGCGTCTTAAGATGAACAAATGGTAGTAAAAAAACATGCTTTTTGTTAAATTTTCATTTAATAAATGCTTTTCCTGGTAGCAAGAATGTGTTGGTTTTTTAATTTTTTTTTTTTTCAGAGAAGGAAAATCTTACTCTTCTAACTCACTCTTATCCAACAAATATTGTATGTGATTCGTGTTACAGTAGTTTCGCCATGCATTTCTTTACTCTCCTTCAATTTGTAACAGACTCTTTGTAGGCTTAAACTGATACCCTGTGTCTATTGTTCTCAGTGTTTTTGGACTGACTTCAGCATGGCTGGATTTTCCCACTGGAGACAATAAGAGCTACACCATGTCCACATGAATTGTTTCCTCATGCCATCTACAAATACTGGTTCCATCCAAATAATTTCAGGCTACTAGGGCTGTTTTTCTTATCTGTTTTTTCTTTTGAATTCAGTATCTCACAAAAGTGATCTTTCCACAGCTCTAATTTTTTTAATGTTATTATTTTTAACAGAAACTCATTTAGATATCCCCCACTACATTTCCATTTGTTCACTAGTTTCAGTTCATTTCATACATTATTGTATACCCAAAATAAATCCAAAGTGGTATGCAGTATTCAAGGAGATAGTGCCCTCTAGCACACAACCAGCAACCCTCCCAACTCGATTGTTCATGACATAAGCTTTCATAAACTTTATGTCATAATACTCTAATCTTGTTACATTAAGCAAAATACCTCAGAAACATTTCAGATACCCACAAAAGCTTTTGGAGAAGTGGCTTATCCATGTCTTCAAATGTGACACACATAGATGTGTCAGGAGAAAAAGATATGAGGCCATAAATCTTAACTTGTTGGGAGGTAATTAAGGGATTCATCAATCATTATACAGTTCACCCCATATATACACAAGCAAAATCTCGTCAGCTGCCACAACCCACAGCAATCTACAGGTTAAAAACTCCCAAAGCCCCTCTGTTCTGACTATTTATAAATGACTTTGTACAATCTAGCATTAAGACCTGTAATTATAAAACAGCATTAAAACAGGCCTACATAGTTATGGATAATTATAGCTGGTACACTTTTTAAAGAAATAAAAAGCTTTCTCATTCAAACACAAGCTTTGCCTTTTTGACAGCTCCAAGTCCGCAGGACACAGAGAGATGATTTAAATTGTATGTCAGAATTTTGACTGTGCAAGACTTTCTTTTTTTCCCCTTATCAAGAGAGGCATTGTTGTTTTCTCACCATAACCAGGCGTGACAACGCCTGACTGGAGTCGCATAGCCAGTTTGTGAATTGGCATGAAAATATTCACCTCTTCAGTTTCTCTGGCAGCTCTAAACTAAGTCTTTCTCATGGGTAGAGTTTAGATCACTTGGCCCTGTATGTCAGAGACGGGCACAGAGCATTGTGAGGAGACGTACAAGGACAAGAGGGGCAGCAGTGTGGAGGGTCATTCCAGCTACCAACAGCATCAGGAATTTGCTCTTTAACGCAGCCTCCAGTCCAAACCAAATGGTACATGCTAAACTAGTCCCAGAAACTTCAGTGGAATTCAATCCAACTCTCCTCCTGATCTGCAGGGATATTTCCTTCTAATTACAGCACATGTTGGAAAGCTGCAGACTGCTTTTCCACAGGAAATAATTATGATTACAGACAGCAGCAATACTACATACATCTGATATATAAGCATACACAATATATTTATGGATACATAAACACAAGCCTATCCAAAATGTCAGCAATGCATCTGCCTTATCTCTGATCACATTTAAAACTAATGTGATCACTAATAAAATGGTTCATATTCTCAGTTTTATTGAAGCTATGACCGCTCCCAAGCATGTAGGTGCCAGTTAACACTAATGACTGTCTCCATGCCATTTTGGCCCCAACTTAATAAATTATGTACTCTGAATAACTAGTACCTTTAAAAAACCCAATTCTTTTCATTTTGACAGGATAACTTGGGTAATAAGGTATTACTCAACATGAGTAAGGGTGGCAAACTCCCACACTCTGTCCCACTGGGAACTGCAAGCCTGTCTTGTTTCTACACATACCACTAAAAACAGACTTCACTTGGCAATATCTTTGAGTCATTTACAGCCTGGTTTGGAGTTCTTCGCTGAAGTAATTTTACAATTAAAAAAAAAAAAGGAAGAAAAATGAACAAAAGAAGCACAACTCTCTAATCCGTTAATCAATAAAAACTGTGCATGAAATGTGCTCTCATCTGTCACTCACACTGAGATGGAATAATCTGTTAATTATTACTTTCTAAGATCATATCAATCAGACATGTTTTAAAATGCACATATGCTACAAATAAGTTGCATTATTCAAAAAGGGTTTTGGTGAACAAGACACTTTTGTTAATACAAACCAAGATCAGTATGGCATAACCTGTTGTCTGTAATTATAATTGCCACAAGTAATCCTATGGTGGCCTGAAGAGGCCAACCCAATAATTTCCATTTCGCCCAACTCACTTTCTCCCTTTTGCTCTTCAGATTTCCACACTGTATGGGGTAATTTTAACAATTTTTGATAGTCCTCCATTTTAGAAGAGTCTGAATATAAAATGGGCAGGGAATATGCTATCCTCAACCTATTTTAAAGTCTGCATTCCAAAGTATAGTATAGTACTAGCAGCTTGGCTGATAAACCTGATATTCCACATAATGTAAAAACTGTTTTTTGAGAGAAGGTGTACTGTTCAAAATTCCACTGGTAAATAGTTTCATTTTGGCAAGTTTTGAAACTCTCAAATAAAACAGTTGTAACAAGTGTCTTCCAAGAAAACGTTAACAAAACCCTTTTTTAATTACAAAAATGAAAATATAAAAAAATAAAACAAACCACTTTATGTAAGCTCTATCCTCTCAACCAAAATTTTATCTTCGTTTTCTTGCATTTACAAGGAATTTATGCATGGAAAACCATGGTAAAATCAAGTCTAGTAAAAATTTCAAGTGAAAAATTTTCACATGAAACATTCCCAACGTGACATTTGCACAAAGTTTTTTCACTGACTTTTTGAAGCAGGTAATTGGGAAAGATTGGGCATGACTAAGTTGCTGAGTGAAATACTGTAGCCTGAAACAAACCAAGTTCTGACCAAAAAGAATTTGTAAGATAACGAAGAAACTCATATCAAGAGACTACATTCTAGTACTGCAAAGAATAGTACCTAATTTTGTAGATCTCACTCAGGACTTTGCATTAGTGTCCCTGTTTTATACAGTAATTAGCGACTGTTAGGCAGGAACATTTAGCAATTTATCCAGAAACACATAGGCAAAATCAGGTTTAGCATGAGACCTGTATGCTGTTTCCATTTGGTATCCGTTAACCATGAGCCTTTTGTTTTTCACTAGTCTGTCTGTACTAAAAGAGTGAAAAATCTAGTAGTACGTTTATAAATCAGGATGACTTTCAGGATGAGATTTTACTCGCTGAAAAGTATGTTTTTAAGAAATCAAACTTCAAAACCCGGATTTTGCAAGAACTTCTTAAAAGCAGAAGAGGCATGCGATGAAAATGTGGTTACGGTACAGGCAACATACAACCGTAATGGTGCCATGTCAAAGACGATGAGCATCTATCAGCACAAACTCTGAAACAGCAGGATGCAGTCATTGTTGATGTTTCAAGTAAACTGAGCCTGATCACTGGCTTCTTTCATGCAAAAGACTCTGCTTGGATGATTCTGAATTAAATCCACAAGCTCATTTATTTTCCAGTGCATCCTCAAATTAACTCTGGCTTCCTTTACCCCACCCCCCAACCTTTCAGAAATGTACCTCCCCCCACTCTTCAGCTCCTCATACATCTTGCTTTATTATACTTTTTATTATTACTTTAAATTCCTCCTCATGTCACCACAAAAATAGCACAGTCTTGCTTTTATTTTCATGTAAAGTTTTAGGAACTGCTCACTGCTGAAAGCACTATCTCAATCACTATGACATTAGGTAATCATCACTCTTCTGCTCGCTGACTACAAAGAGGATCTAGTCAAATAATTAGAGATTTCAGGCCTTAAAATTTCACTGTACAAACTAATACTTGAAAACTATGGAAAAGAAGTCAGTCATTCTCCAGACGCTGAGTGGGAGAGCTGTGCTGCATGTTACAAGGAATCCATACATCACACAGACGTGCATACCTAATTTCCATTGACATTGAGTGAAATGAAGGCAAGGAGTTGAAAAAGCTTTAAAATTATGACAATTATGAATGACTAACTTATTACAAAGAAATCTGAGGAAGCATGGGCTTACTCTGAAAAGTTAGCTAATACTAAAACTTTTGCAGTTTCGGAAGCTTATTCTTGGTCATTCGCAGTCTTTGTCTAATCAAGCTGTCATAGATTTTTCTTCAAGCATTGTTAAATGATGAATTTCTTTCAGTAGAATCAACATTAATAATAAGGAGTTTCTTCCAAAAGACGCCCAGATTTCAGTATGAGAAGCAATTCCTTCAACTGAGATCTCAGTAAAATATGACACAGCTTTTCCCACTCTTCCATCACACCACTGCTCAGTAATGTGAGTGCCAAGGAAACAGCTACTGAGCTTCAAGCTCCCTCTCCTTTCCCCCTTTCTTTACTTAAAATTCAACAAATGGAATTTTAAATTTATTTTTTTTAAAATTTTCATCATCAGTTTATGTGTCATCACAAGCAAACCAGAAACAAGTAAATAAAAAAAAAAAAAAGTCTCTTTTTTAAACTCCACTCAATTGCCCTATTGCTGAATTCAGAATATTAAGTTTATATCACAGGTATTTTTGCTTCTAATAAATGTACATACACTTGCAATTTTCAGTATAACCACTGATGTTTATGCATCTTAACTTACAGTATAATTCCATGACTATTATATAAACTTTTGCTCCAACTATCAATCACATTCACATCTGCACCATGTCTTATCACTTTCTAAAAAAATGCAAAATCACCGTGAAAAGACGTATGCCCATACATCCATATGTATCCTGTATGTTTCCTGGAAAAATTGATCATGCTAATAAAGTATGTATGCATATCCACAGATAGCATGAACTTCCATTGTAACCATCAGGCCTCCAAATAACTTTAGTGGGAGCAGAAGTGGGGCCTCAGAGAAGAATCCATGTCTACTTTCAAAAATTACAGGCACAATAAAGTGGTTTTTGCATCTGTGTGTGTGCACAGGTATGAAAAAAATACACCTAAGCAGAGCAATGTCTCTAATGGATGTAAACATTTTCTTTTCAACAGGTTCATTCCAACTGCCCAGAATTTTTATTATTTTTTTATTCACATGCATGTGTGTGCTCCTCCCTTTTTGGAGGGTTTATACATGACCAGGTGTGATCTTGGCCCAGGAACAAATAATCTTGGAGAGCCTGAGAAAGAAAAATCAAACTGAACTTGAAGATAAAATGAAAGGCAATAAATACATTATTGCCTTTCCATTATGCTAAAAACACACCACCACAAAAAAATTTTGAACATTTATAATGTGTAAGCAATTTGAGGTAGAATTTTCAAAGCTGAAAAGAGATTGTTCCAAAGCCCAGATGTTTCCTTTCAAAAACTAGTGAAAATTGCTGCCTCTGAAAATTACTCTGAAATACAAATAGAGTAAAACAAAAATTGTTTAAATGAAAATAATTTTACTCAGATATTCGGATATTCCAAAAGAGAAAATGAACTTTTTTTCAAGTGTTCAGGCAGTTTTGCACTCCTATCTCCTACTTCAGGTTATCCACAGTATCATGCCATCTCTGTTCCAATGGATGACTGTGTGAGGGATAAAACAGGAACAGTTTATGGTACAATGTGAGGCATCCTGCCTCACTCACTTTGCATGTTGTGCTGCAAAGTCTCCTTCAGTTGTCTCATGAAAGTTGTTTTCCCATTTTTTAATCATAAAAGCATAAGAGAATCTACATGAACAAATGTGAGCTGTCCCTTCACCTGCAGTACTGTTGTACAAGTCCCTTCTGTGCCTGTAATTTCCCGATTCCTGAACATCTATGTTCAGTTTACAGCATTAGTGAACACCTCTCAGAACTGCTCCTTGAACATACTAACATGCTTCCTCATGCAGGTAAGTGAATTGACTTCAAAAGTTTGAAAGGTGATTTTTTGCTTTATCTGATTCTAAGAAGTACCTGTCAAATTGCAAGAGAAAGAACAATCATAGCCAGCTGATAACTAACCGGTTTAACAAACAATAACCCTAGAAACTGTTTGAGTCGGTAAGAAAAATACAGCTATTAGTCATAGAACACATGTCTATCCTTGCACAAACAAATGCATGTTGGCATGCAATGTAAAAACAAATCCACAAATAGAAAAATGGAAGACCATTCTAAACAGACAACATACCTTTAGAACCGTAAGGAGTCTTAAATTTTACTTTAGAAAGGCTGCAGTGGCAGGCAAGGAAACACCACTGCAAAAAAAGATGTCTACTTTAAAAAGTACTACTTTTAGGAATTGGGGAAGAAAGGAGAAAAACCCTGAAACAAGTATCTTTTTCCCCAGGGAAACTCAGAGGAGGACTGCCATTCACCCTTCCATAGGTACTTTGCCTACCTTCATGTCTGTTGTTCAACAGCAATCCCATCCAGCTCCACAAAGACCCAGCTGTATAAACCAATGCTGTCAAAGGACGTAGTTAAAGGATGGATAAAACAGGGAGGGGTGTCTAACATGCTGACCACTGACTGAGCTTGCAAGGATAAAGAAGCCTTGATGGAGAGAAGTAATCATCCATTGTGTTTGTTTATTTTACCTCCTCCACCACATACTGGAGCCTTTTTTGTTTTTTCCATTACCAAAACCATCCCCCACTGAGAGGCCTTTGTGATCTAAAAGGGGCAGAGCCCCTCTATCTCAACACTGGCAAGTTTATGCAGGAAGATTCATTCAAACACATCTTCAAATAAACATTCGACTCTTTCCCTACATCACCCTGTCCACATACTGCCCTCAAACACATTTAAAAATCACCATTTAAATGTTCTAGCCTAGAACTGCTTTACTGAGGTGTATTAAAACAATTGAGTAGTTTAAGGCATATATTGCCATGGAAGTCCAACTTCAGATGAGAGCTATAGTCTTCTGAAAAAATAAATATACATTACAGTAAAGTAAACCTGGCTGCTATTGCCATAACAAGCGGTATAATGGCTTCTTCCATCAAAAACCTTCTCCCTGCTGGGGATACACCTAATTATATTAAGTGAATCTGAATCCAGATGTTCAGATCTAAAACGCATGTCATGAGTATTACAAGGAAACTGCCCACTGCATGGAGAACGAGACATTCAAAGGACTCTGAGGTGAGTGAGGACCTTCAGATTGCTTCAGGCATAAGAGATGTAGGTTCACAACATCTCAGAAAATTAACTTCTCTTGAACAAAAATGATCAACCAAACTTTCTTACTTCCCACTTTTTTTTTTTTTCCTTCTACACTTTTGCTGTTCTGACTATGTGGATTTGTCACTGAGAACAACTCAAGCATGAACCCCTATGAAAAGATAAGCAGGGGAACGGAAAGTCTTCTGATCTGAAGGCGATACTAGAATGAATATTTTTTTATTGGAAGAGTCACTCCATGGCATACCTACTGCAACTAAAATAATTGATTAGGAGTAATTATAGTCGCAGCTAACTAGGACATTGAGAAAAATCATAGATTCATTTGTATCATGAATAAACAAACACCTCCAAATACTAATATAAGCACAACTGACAGTTAAGTTATGATTTCAAGGTTAACAGCCTGAACTGAATACAAAACACAACAAGGTCCACTGCCCTGTTTGTTATTTGAAAAAGGTAGTAAATAGCTTTTGAATTGGCTAGGTAGTCACCTGGCAAGCTCTAGAGTTGTTTGAATGAAACCTTGGATAACAGATTGGTTGACTGAAATACATCATAGAAATTTATTTCTCAAGTACAGCAATGGCCTTCGGCACTGATGATTGTCAAAGAAGTACAAATTTTCAACTATGACCAGGTAAGTTGCTGCTGAATACCCTCTGTCCCTCAGTATGGCATACAAAACCAAGACATAACATTAAGAATTTAGAAGATGGCAACTTCCCATGTGATGCCATGTAATTTATTGAATCTTTCTGCCTCCTAGTTTTTCTATTTCTACATAAGAGAGAAGAATGTTTAACAGGCTTTATAAAATGCTCTTCAAGCTCCGATGTTCCTTCTTCAAAAACCCATTCTATTGATGATCATTGTTTGCCTTACTTGTATCATTAATTTACTCAATAGTTTTATGTATACTGAAACATAAATGAGGACAAAAATTAAGTTCTCTATTCAGCTACTGCATTTTGAAACTGCAAAACTATGTTTCACAGAACCACAGAATACTCTGAGTTGGAAGGCACCCACAAGGATCACCAAGTCCAACTCTTAAGTAAAGTTTCTACATACAGTCCTGCCAACAGACCCCAATAATGCCTTTGGTTTTTTTAACCTAATGACTGTATTTATGTAAAAATCTATTCATCGCTCTTTCCTGGGCAGTGCTAAATAAAAAGAAAAAAGAAATACCAACTCAATTAAACAAGAAACCAAGCAAAGAAACCTAAAATCAGCATTTATTAGGACAATGTCTTTTAATCCTTCACTAGATCCCTTTCCCCGTGTTTCACAGAAAAAGAAAACTCATTCCTTGCTAGGTAATGCTATGGTAATTTACAATTACCAAGTACTTTTTATTAAAAAACCTCAACAAAACATAAAACCCCATACTCACATACCTTCACCACCAAATACTAATGGCAGCAACCATTTCACAGATGAACCATTACAGACACCACTTGAGATTCTGTTTATCCACAGAACTGCCCAGTACTGGCACCCAAGTGTCAGCCAAAGTTTTAACCCACATTTTCACAGCACAACAGCACCAAATTCAAACAGTGAATCCCAAGCTCTGATTTCCATTTTCCTCCATTATGCAGTAGCTCTGCTGTTAATTCCTCAATACAATGAAAATAGGGCATATCCATTCATCAAATGCAGTATCAAAGTAACAATGCAAAGCTAAAACCAGTCCCCTTTCCAGGCCTGGATAACTAATTATAAAGGCATGCTAAGAAGACTGAACTTCCCAGAAAGTGTACTTTTTTATTACTGTAACTTTCATCTCGACACTTTTCCCCTCATTCCCAAACAAAGCCAATATCCTGTTTAGTTTTTCTCTTTTTCAAATGGTTCACACAAGTGTGCCAGATTTTAAGCTTTAGATGGCATAAATATATAAATAATAAGTTATATTATTTAAATTTTAAAAGTCTCAAGAATATAAAGCTAATGCTATAGGAACATTTTTAATCAACAGCATACTTCTGGTTCCACTAATATAGTCACGACATGAGCAGGCACTCACTCTGGGATTCCTGGCTGGCATTTTAAGGAGTCTGCAAAACCTCTCCTTGTGGAAGAGCTCATTAGATATACAACGGTTTTTACTTTTCTCTCATTCTCCATCTCCATCCTTGCTTTAGAAGGGGAAGATCAGAAAGTGCAGCTGTTACCAGGCCTTTATAACACTATTGTCTCTTTCCTTCTACTGCTTCCCTACCCTACATCACGGACATGAAGCACAAGGTGGTTTAAATTAAAGTTCCAAGAACATGGAGTTTGTCTTACTTTTGAGAGATCTTCAAATATAATTCAAATATTAAGATATCTACACACTTCTGAAAATTGGATTAGGAGCACACTGATGTCTCTAAGCACCCACAGAACTCTACAAACCTCATCCTACTTCTCTTCTTGCTTTTATTCTATTTACTCGAGAACACTATTTCTTTTATCCTTAAAAGCACTTACAAATACAAATTACTCTTCACATACCCCTTCTGTGAAGTAAATAAGGATTATTACTCCTGAAGTAAATGTGGATTACTAACTCCTTTTTACAGTCTGAGGAAATAAAGAAGAGGATTTTGAGTGGTCTGCACACCACAATGTAAAGAGACAATATTGAAGCATGGATTAAGATACAGAAGTTCTCCATTCCATGCTCACACTATGACAGTCGAAATCTTAGCCTTCTATTTGCAAATGATACTCTTAGCCCAATTGTTTCTGTCTTTTGGCCAATGATCAAATATTTAATGTATGCCATAAAATGAAAATATGAACTCTGCAGCAGTGCCTCCTATTTGTCATGCCCCATTACTTAGACCGGGTGGTAACATGTGCCCACATGACAGTTTTCAATTTTATTATAGTCTCTATTTGCTCACTCACTTAAGATGTTTAAAGAAGAGTTGTATGGATTATCAGACAGTCTGAAAAGTTCAGTTCAGAGCTCTTCAAACACATTCATTTTCATCTTATTAGCACAAGTAAAGTAAAAGCCTCAGGCAGGTAATTTACCATCCAGTTTATCCAAAGGGACTTCTAAAGGAAAAGTCAACCTTTGTAAATTGTTTGTGGTAATCTCCAAATTGATCATTAATTATCAGCTGCTACTAAGTGTTTCTTCCACCAGCAGTACTGTGAAAATAGTGCATTTCTCAGAAAATCTACCACTGTTGTTACTGCCACCTGTGTAATCAGCCATTATTAAACCCAGCAAACTTACGCGGCAGGCGGCAGCCTCGCTAAGTGAATCCTGTCCAGTCACTGCATTATCCAGGCAGTTTAAAAATTACTTATCCACCAACAGGAAAACATTTGTTATTAATGTTATATTTTACATTCTATACCTTCCCGCATACAGTAGTATCTACAATTAACTTAGACCCGTTTGACTGGGCTTAATAAAGCCCACATTGTTTTGTGCTGCCAAACTCAAGCTGACATACATAAAATTCATTTTCCCCTTTGCAGTCTTCTGATTCTATCAATGCTTACAAATCTAACAGTAAAAAAACTTTAAAAAGATCATTCCACACTTTGTTTGTGGAAAAGACCTCAGGAAGAGATAATTGCAAGTATTTGGCACCCTCAGGTTCTCATCACAGAAACTGAGCAGGACCTTTTTGTACAAGAGTAGTTTGTCAAAATCCTCTTCAGCTCTGGTGGAAAAATTCTGATATTTCCCAGAATTGCTGTCTATGATACACTACACACCATTTTCAGAATACTGGGCATTACTATACCAATGTACAACTGACGCTCTCACAGTTCCTACTTCAACTTCATTGAACTTAATGGATAGTTGCCAGTTAACTTTACTGCAGCAGCCATATATGCCATGCACCTTCCCACCTTCAGTGGGCCCAAACACAAACCGTATTTTAAAAACCAACCATGATACCAAACATGACAGCAATAAATTTCAAGCCTGACAACCATTTAGTTGTGTATCGTCATGCACATTATAGTTATAGATTTAAAAGAGGGAAAATATATGCAGGTCTTTTAGAAGTACAGTATCCCAAAAGGCTGTATGATTAAAAAGCATGTAATTGCCTTTTACTTTAAAAATGGTCTACAGGTAAAAAAACCTGAAACAGGTGAAATACCACCATTATGGCACCACCCACCATGCCACCAATGCATGCCACCACCACAGGTTGTAAGTACAACACAGCAGCAGCTGACACCTTTTATACTTAAGAATGACAGTCCTAGGAGCACTGATTTATATTTCTCTGCTTTTGTAAAAATTGAAATGCAGGCTAATTCTACATATATGCAACCACATCATCTTTAACATACTCGCACATAGAGTAGAAGAGTTAAGAGGACTGACTGTTCACTGGGCTCATGACCCAGCTCCACCAGCAGAAACTCCACACCAAATCCTAATGATTCCAAATGCAATGGGATTACATCCATAAAGATGGAAGAAGGCAACAGTACCAAAGCTGAAAGAACCTTCCCTCGAAGACAGTTTTGTCCAGGTTCTCTCAAATACATATATATTAGGCTTACAGTTGTAGCACAGGATCTTTTAAATAATGTATATGAATTTTTTAGTTCAAAGGGCAGTAAGCCTGAAATGGAATAGTCTCTTACAGAGAGACAAGACAAAAAGCTGCTATAAAAGAAGGGAATAGACTTGTATTATCTTCAGCGAATGGGCCGCTGCTCTTGCGGGAGCTTGAGCTATAAATAACTGCCATCTTCAGCAAACAAAACAAAGGGATCCATTCAAACTGTTAAGGTGTATTTCTCTTCTGGACAGGGGTAATGTCAAATGGCACCTCCTCACTGTCCTGAGCACTGCATACACTGAGAGTCACGTACATCTTTCTGTTTGCTTCATTTTCTGATTTGAGGCCTCTTCATTACTACTACTACATTCCTAAGTCTTGCAGAGCCAATTGTTCCACAGGCCACTGAACAGCATTTTGTTCTATTTACATACCATGGCAAAACACGCCAATTGCAGAATCAGATTTAAACTCTCTGGTATCTTCATAACTTACTTCCAGGATCCATCCAGACCATGAGGGGCACATAACAAACTTTTTGCAGAAAGGCAGACATCTTCAGGAGGAGAATTTAACCTGGAAAATTTGAATGCTGGTCGCCAGCCAAAAGCATCAGAGAATTCAGATTCTAGGCTAAATCTGCAGGACTAAAAATTTAAAAAACGCACTAAGAAGTGTAAGCAAAACACAATTTAGGGAGAGAAAATACATCCTGTGATGTCATTTACAGCTAGTTCTTTTCAGAACTACACTAAGACTCCCAATGAATGCTTAATATTGGAAACAAGATTTATCATCACTAAACAATTTAATAATGTAGTTATATAAGCAGTTAACAATTCCTGGGCTGGTAATGAACAATATGATATCAAAGTTGTCATCTCTTAAACAGAATTTCAGTTGATTTTCTGTACATGAGTAGTCATGATTAATTCAATTGTGTCCTCAGTGTGTTTAGTGCCTGTGTAGATACAGAAAAGAGTCTTGCAAAGGTCTCTCTGAGGATTGAGTGAGCTTTGAAATTCTAACTTGGGCGATGTTATATGAAATAGAATCCAGCTTAACTTGCCAGGAAGCAATAAAAGCAAAACTCAGTGAGCCTGCTCATGTGAATACATCTTAGCAGAATCAGGGCCCGCTCGAGCCACAAGGGAGGATAAACTTAAATAAAGCAGTTCAGTATAACCATTCTTTCCACAGTCTTTAGTCTGTATTAGTAGCTAACATCTGAGGAAAAGAAAGGTTTGCTGCTTGGCAATAGTGTGGTGTTAATGTAACACAATCTGTTAAATGAAAAAGCAAAATTAATTCCAATTTGGTGTCTTCACATTTCACACTCCAGAGACTCTCATGAACTGAATTAAAGACAAGAAGGGGAAGGGGAAATTTCATGATTTTTTCCAAAATGAATTGATTTTTCGTCTGCATTTCACCTAATTAAGTCAAGAGGCAATCTGAGAAAAAAATAAGTAAGGTGTCTTATTTATGCAGATATTTCTCAACATGTGACTACAATTCTGTAAGAAATGTCTGCCTCTGTCCATCTTCAACTGCCTACTCCTCCTCTTCCCCTTGTATTCTCCACAATTCAAATGTTTAGCTTTACTTCATCCTCACAGCAAGGAATGGATTAGGCAGAATTACTTACTGCTATGCCAATTAGGGAGGAATTAATTACAACTTTGCCTCCTGTCCTCTAAAGTCGCAAGTTTATCTACCAAGCCCAATCTGAACGTAGAGAAGAGGAGAGCTGCGGACACTGAAGAGGACGCAGGTACTGAGTTTTCCTCCAGCTCTATTCAAACCTCTCGCTGCAGTGGGGTGACTTAACCTAAGTTCTTCTCTCCACGCAAAAGCGTTGCACAACTGAGCCATTGTACTCCTCGGTACTTCAATTCCCAGGACTGTAAAGAGGGACAGTAATAACACCTATTTGTCACTGGCATTGTGCAAGTTAATCCCTTAATATTTGTAAAGCACTTTGAGATCGAAGCACAGAGGGTACAATAGAAGTACAAAATGTTATCATCATTATAATAAACTGGGGCATGTTCCAATTAGACTGTTTCTAGTGAAGTCTCTTTGGACTTCCACTCAGGACATCTTTGGCTTCTGGAGTTACATGCGTGCACTGTCCAAACCAAAACCAAGAAAACTGGAAAGCTGCACAAGTCTTTTTTATTCAGTCGACCATTTCATTCTAAAGAAATACTTTGCCATACCATCCACCACCCACATTCACTTCCAGGCTAATTATACTTTGACAGACAACCAGCATAAAGATGATTATAGCATACTGAGTCAAGGGGAGGCCTAGTCAAATAAACAGGGTAACTTCCCTTGGTCTGTCACTCACTTTTTTCCACTGAATGATGAATCCCAAAACCCATATAGCCATCCACCTTAAAAATACTAAAACAATCTTTGTTTCTCTTTTTTTCCTTTTGTTTTTGCCGCTCTTATACACTTCCAGCTGCACTCTCCACAACCTATAAATTGCCAGGCAAATCCTCCTGTTCAACCCGGTTACAGAACAAAATGAAGTAATTCTGAATGACCCACCATCACCACTTTAAAAAATCCAAAAGAATTAAAAAATATATAATCCAAGAACAAGAACAAAGTGCTCAGTATCATGTCATTGTACACTTGCCATGCAAAAAGTAAGACAGACGACAGCTAGCTCTATCATTCATACAAGTTTACCTATGGAAGTGGCCCCATCCCACCTCAACCTTCTCTCCCAGGCCATTCAGAGAACCACAAAGAATCACAAAATCTGCTGAGTTGGAAGGGACCCACAAGGATCATCGAGTCCAATCCTTAGGCCGGCACAGGACCGTCCCCATGAGTCACACCATGTGCCTGAGAGTATCAGCCAAGTGTCTCTTGAGCTCTGACAGCCTTGATGCTTTGCCCACTGCCCTGGGGAGCCTGTTCAGTGCCCAACTACCTTCTGGGGAAGAACCTTTACCTGAGATCCAACCTAAACAACCCCTGACACAACTTCAGGTCGTTCTCTAGGACCCTGCCCCTGGTCCCCACAGAGCGGAGATCAGTGCCTGCCCCTCCCCGGGAAGTTGTCCCTGCAATGAGGTCTCCCCTCAGTCTCCTCTTCTCCAGCTGAACACACCAAGAGACCTCAGCTGCTCCTCACAGGCTTCCTCTCAAGGCCCTTCCCCATTTTTGTTCCCTCCTTTGGACTTTCTCTAATGACTCACTATCTTCCTTATACGGTGGTGCCCCAAGCAGCCCCAGTACTGCAGGTGAGGCCAACCCAGTGCAGAGCAGAGCGGGACACTCCCCTCCCTGGCTCAGCCTTCTTCCATCCTCTTTTTCACCCCACCACATGACGTCGATGTTCTGTAGACAAGTGTTTCATAGTCCAAAGCCAGGTTGGATAGGGCCCTAAGCAACTGGATCCAGTGGGTGGCATACCTGTCCATGGTGGGGGGGTTGAAACTACACGATCTTTAAGGTCCCTTCCAAACGAAACCATTCCATCATTCCCTAACCGTGAAGTTATTTTATCTCAGAGAGTTAAAAGCTCCTTTTGACTTTGCATCTTCTGAAGCATGTGAGGAAGATGCCTAACTCCACAAATATCTCAGGATTTCCAGCTGCCACTGACTCTAGCAAACTCCGGGCATTCCATTTTGAGCTTTACAATATCAGGACGGTTAGTTACTATTATCTCCTTTTTGATTAATCTGCGATGATTTTTGACAAATCCATACCTTCTAAGTCTAACTGTCCTGCATTGTTAGGCTGGTACTACCTATCCCACTACAAAAAAGCATTCCCGTAAAAACAGAACACAACCCCAAACATCACTTTCTTCACATTTGGTCAAATCACTATATAAAGCAGAAAAGGAGGTACCCCGAGAAAGTATCCACTGACTTGATTACAACATATTTAGAGATTTCTTGATATAATTATTCTGAGATTGTGCTTTCCTTGTAGTCCGGTTATTTTTAACACATCATAAAGAGACAGTATTTACCTAAAGCAAAATATTTTAGTTCAGTTCTTTGCCATTATTTATTCTAGTCCATTTGTCATATCTATACAGCTTGTATCATTATTGACACAGCTATATGAGTAATAACATGTATCATGCCACTTTCTCTACACATCTCATATAAAGAAGAATAGGATAGTTCAGCCAAATGACTAATTATTAAGGGTATTTTTTCAAAAACCAGAAATCAATTGCACATCACAGTCACTGACTGTGGTTGTTCTTTACATCTCTGCTGTAGATCCTGCTCTGCTTTATAGCAGACATGTCATTAACAATGGGCATTAAGAAAATATTGCAGAAGTTTCAGCTTTCTAGAAGATAAATATGTTACTCTTTTGCAATGTGTGACAAAAAGATGAAAAAAGTCACAGGAAAAAAATTAGACAAAGCAAACAGCAGTGTTGTTTTGCTGGTATAATGACATAGTGCTCTAATATACCTCTTCTGGGACCTGTTTCTTTTACAATCTGATAACACTTTTCACTGGTTCTCTCTTGGAACTCACTCCTGCTACAAATTTAGAGGTTCTGTCTTGATTATCTGAAGATGACAGAAGACTCCAAATGCAGATGAAGCAGAGTTTAAGAACCAAAAGAGCCACACACCCAGCACGCTTTCAAAATTCTCAAAGGAGGAGTTTTATACACCTATACCTTTGAATTTTTGTGGCCATAATGTGTTATGTTTAATTCTATTCCCTTAACAAAGAAAAGGTCATAAAAGACACAAGCTTTCTAACTTAGTAACCTTCATTAATTCAAGTAAGAAACAAAAATAGGCTATGTAAACAAAGGGACAACCACAAGTTCAAAACTTAATTTCAAAACTCTCAGTCAGCATAACTGAGAAAAACAGGAGCTGAGCCCATCCAGTTGGAGTGTGTAAAGGGACATCATGAACCTCTTTCTGTTTTTTTGCTGAATGCCTTTCCTCAAGACTAGATGTTGAGAGGAATGAGTCTATGGTCTTCTTGCTTATCTAGCTACTTAAGAAAAGCTTCAACGACTGTGCTATATAACCTGTAAGATGCTATCCATGTCCCATTCCTCCCTCTACAACAGTGTCCAGCAGAAGTTCCCTCTCAGTTAATATTGCATCTATTTCACAAGACAAAAAGAAAATATACACTCTAATTAGGATTATTAGCCATGTCGAATGCATCCTGCCACCAATCAAATATAGCACATAACAGTGATACTAAAAAAAAAAAACCAAAACCAAACCCTAAATAACAAAACCTAAACTATGCTAAAATGGCCCAAAATCTACTCTTTAATTGATGTCATGTACACCCACTTCAGTTTTGCACAACTGCTTCTTCATTCCTGAAACACGAAGTCATTCCAAGGGGACTCCAAGCTTCGCTGTATTTTCCATGTTTCAGTTCAATAAAATATTACAAATACGTTATCATGTAGCTGGGATTTTTTCTGCAATCATCATAACAAGCCGATGTTTTCACAATGTCGCCACAAACCGCAGCTATTACCTCACGCAAGAGCATAATGTTTTGGCAATGCAGCGCAAATTGTAGGAACAGCTTCACCATTATCTTCCAAAATAGTTCTTCCAACACATTTCCCAAAAAACAGTAGCAACAAAAGCCTTACACTTCATTCTTTCCCTCCATCCCCTTGATGAATGAGAAGAACAAGCACTGCCCTCTCCTATCTCTGTGTTTTTAAGAGGCTCTGGATCACAGTCATCCACAGCCACATCACATTGAAGTCAACAGGAAACATTCCAAAACCTGGAGAAATTACATACGTCATTTAACCTGAACAATCCAGAGTAAGGCTTAAGAAAAACAGATTGTTTAATGTCTGTCACACATGTCCTAACCAGGTCATGGGGAGGGGCTAGGGCAAGGTCTAAATTATACAAAAAATGTAAGTAGTATCCCATTCTAATATGAAAATGACATTGACAATCACAGCAGAAAAATGCGAAGATGAGGTGAAAACTCTTTTATTAGTGGCCTGATGTTGTAGCAAGTCCAAAATCTACAGAGATTCAAAGGAGTCAAAGTCACTCAAAGCCTAACAGGGCTGGCCTTTCTTTGTGTGTTCAATCTACCATACTCCTTCCCAGACTTTACTCAAAATGGTTTCAAGCAACTTACTGTTAATAAGGATTAAACCTACTTAACTGAAGTATTTCCAGAGATCACATCACTATCGGGCCTGATTAATGGGGCTTGAAGTCTACAGCAGCTAGGCTGCACTCCTTATATATTCTAAATATGACTATGTATTTGCATTCTAGATTCTTTCTCAGTGAGAACCAGTGCATGCAAAATAAATTCCACTATCCCACATCTTGTATACAAAGGGCATCACACATATCCTGTGATTTAAGCTATTCTCTTGAAATTATCTTAGTCTCACACAATCACACTTCAAACACCCCATATGTCCAGTTCGGTTATTCCTCCTTTGAAAAGCTAATAAATGTAATACTTAGATGCAACTGTGTTTCATCTAAGAACAATTATCTGCAGTACTTTGTGCCAGGAAAAGCATCAATAGGAATCATTAACAACACTTTCACTTTATTTTCTTCCCGTCTAATGGGCCCAATCCAACACCCAAGATAAGTCAATGAGAGTCTTACAATTGTTTTCAGTAGGAGCTGGACAGAGCCTTATGATCGTACATGAATGTAGGGCTTGTGCAAGGAGACCGAATGACAAGAACAGCCTCTGTTTATTCACACAACGATACTGCAAAGAGAGAGGAAGAACAAACTTCCCGTGGCGTTCCCACTACCCAGAGCTGCTCAAGAGTCAATAATAAAAGCTTTGGAGGTGGTGGCTAACACTGCTCTCTGGACTTAACTCGGTATTTGTCATCTTTTCTAAGACTACCTATAAGAGCATCCAATTCATCTGCAGAAAATCTGACTGACATAGGCACTTGGAACCTGTTCAGATGAAACTTTCACCCATTACTCTCCGAAAGTGCTTTTAAAAATTACAAAACACAAATACGAGACCCACACTTTGTGCTACATATACCCTCCTATTCAACAGGGCTATTTTCATCTCAAAGAAAAAACAAGTCATCTGTACAACAGTTCACAATTACAATGCACATGTATTGCTTTATTGAACTCTACCTGATGAAAGGGTCTAAAAATGTCAAACAACTTATTTCTGGCACTTACATTGATGTTTCATACAGATAAAAATAAAGAGAGAAAAAAAGCTCTAATTTTCCCCCCAAACATCCCTGGAAATGGTATATTTCCAACCAGCTTGTGAGCCAAACTATTAAAAACACTTAATGGCTCCAAAATTCTAAAAGGACATACAAGTATTTTGTAGTAACTGGCTCACACACAATTATTTAATAAACAATTTTTTATTTCTTTACAAAAATGATGTACTCTTTCTACATACACATTCATCATTTTCTCCTGCTTCGCCTGTTAAATATAACATCAGAACCTTTGAAAATACAGATGTTATATAGCCTTTGAAATGTAGGAGCCAACTCTGTTCTGGAGGCTTTCAAATTTCTATCTATCTAGGGCTTCCTGGAAGGCACAAGCAGCATGTAACGCTTCAAGGGATTTCCAAAGTCCTACACTGACATGTGTCTGACCTTGCTTTCCCTCATATGTTCGAACTAGACAGTCAAAGACACCGGCAGGCCATAGCCATTTGGTTGGTATCTGAATATTGTGAACCTCATTTTACTTTGCATTACACAACAACGGGCCACAAAAAGAGTCAAAGTCCAACTTTTGAACCTGGTCATTCATACCCAGCTTTAATGCAAATGCAAGTGTAATCTGATGAACCCATAGAACTGAGTGAAAATCACAGATGTACCAAGTGCGTCCTTGTCTGAAAATCATCCTCTCCATCTCAAGCTTTTTGTAAGTCAGATGTCTAAACTTTATGGGAAGAGTGATGGAATGCAACATTTTGTTTAAAACTAACACAAAAAGATCAGAAGGAAACACAACTATAATTTAAGTAGCGAGAAAAAAGAAAGAAAAAAAGAAGAAAATAAAAAATAATTAAAAAAAAGGGGAAGAGGGCAAGATATTTGTTCAGCTCTTAATTACAGCATGAGGGAACTCAGCCTTAACAGTGTAAATCAAATTAAACAGTTCAGGGACTTGGCTTGAAAGCTGCCATTTTAATAAAACAGGGGACAATTGGCAGGTTGTTTAAAACTGTAGCTGCATTCTCATACCCTCGGCCTCCTCCTTCTCCTAACCCTCCCTCCCACACCACCAATTGCCATCTCAAATTTACCTTGCCGTGCACTGACTACAGAATTCCCTTCCAACCACACTGGATTGGAGGAATCTACAGAAAATAAACTGGCAATAAATATGACTGTATTACCTAAAGGAAGGAGGGGAAGCAAAGAAAATGCCCAAATTGTTGACACTGGTCAAGAAGTCCCACTCCTTTAAAATTTCCAAGAACACGAGGGTTGAACAGCGAAGGTCTCATTATGAATCCACACATTTTAAACAGAATTCCTTCTTGACCATCCCTGAATACAGAAGCTCATTCTTGTGCAATCATTAATGATCAACAGTGTTTCCTATGCTATTTCCCACTCCTGAAGAAACCCATTTTATGGCATGCAACATGAAGAACTGCTTCATTAATGAGATGGTTAAGTAACTTCAGTAGAGTTGCTATGGGGAGGCATGGTGACACAAAGGCAGAAGAGCTGGCTTTCTTTCCATCTGGATCATCATTTAAAGGGCTTCAAAATTTCTTTAAGCTTAACAGGTTTATTGCTTTAATCCCTACCTGTGACAATAACTGGGCTCCTCATAAAAATGTGGAAAGCAAGCCTGACTGCTTGTGGGAAGGTGAAAGGGAAACAGCTGAGGAGGAGACAGAATAGGAATAAAACAGAGGGCTGCACACCTATTCACTAACTAGGGCTATAACCTTGATACTGTTAAGGCTTATTTCATATGCAATTTTTAAAAGAGTTAGACTTTTGCTGCCCGTGCATTGTGATTCAACTAAAACTATACAGAACCTTTTAAGTTTCCAATATTAACATCACTTTATCCACAGAAATCCAACTTTATCTGTCTTTCAGCAGCTCGGATCTTCTCCGCAAAAAGCCAGACTCAGGCTAATAAAATGTAATAGTTAAAAGCAGCACTTTCTCGAGACCATAACATAGAGAAAATGAAAATTTTATAAAATGAGAAGGTAAATACTAATCGGTTCTTTTATTCACTCTCCTGACACCTCAGAAGCAAACAATCCAGCCCTACTTATAAATCAAAAGTACATTTATTGAGGAAGGCATCCAGCAGCATTATGATCTGACATAAGCACCTCTCTAGACACAGCAGCAAGGAACCTTTAGCCCTGTCCAAAGGTGTTAACAATGCAGTACTAATGTGACACGTCACTAAATGTTTGGCCAAACACAGAGGCTTTGTTACACACAGGAGGCTGCATTTTTACCATCTTTTTACAAACGTGCAACTAAGGGAAAATACTATCAAGTCCTTTCAAAGAAGGAAAGGAAAGAGGAAACTATTTTGTCCTGCGTATTTTAAGGATAAATCTAGCAAAGGCAAAGAACTAATACCTAAATTGCTAACAAAGAGTGAAAGCTCCACAGATATTTGAATTTTTTTGTATGGCACATTTTCCTCTGCTTAAATTAGGGGTAAAACATAAATTGGTCAGAGTATCACACCAGTACATACAGAAATCTTCTAACTTTCCAATTTTTACACATACACACATTATATATATATATATATAACTGTATTTCATGAGTAGACTTTTACCAAAGATTGTAGTGTCATTCATTCTAAACCTTTAAATAGTTGAATTGGGTCAAAATGATTGTATTATATGCCTGTAATTTATGCTATCAACTTTATTTTCCACCACTGAACCACTAAAGGAAAACTGTGTTCCTGATTTAAAGCTGTAAATTCAGATCAAATGGGAAAGTGTTAAATTCAGAAGGGCTTTTGGTCCATTAACTTCCATGCTGATTTGACACGCTCTGCAGTGCTTGGGCAACAGACTCTGCTATACAACGTATTCCTAAGCAAACAGTGCTTTGTGTCATAAACCATCTGGGGTGTCAGTTTTAAGGGCCACTCATTTAAACTCCTCTGATACACTTGGAAATGCTGAGGTGCAGAACAGAAACTTTTCTTCACTACAAAATCCCTTTTGCAAGGGTAAAGGTGATGTTGCCGTCAGAGGAATGATGGGAGGCACAAAATTTTGGCTAAGGCAGTTGTTTTCATTATTCCACTGAAGAAAACCATTGGCTACACAAGCTTTCTAAAACACTAGGATTTTTCTAAGGTACCAATAAATGTGATACCATTCATAATCTGGACAGTGCTCCCTTTCATATCAGAGCCTATAGTTGCAAAGCTAAGTGCCAAGCAGATGGTTGAAATCTGTTTTGTATAAAAAGTGTGTGCGCACACGCGGTTTTTTCAGATGGAGTTCTTTGTATTCATATTCAGGCCTAGGTTCTAGCCATCAAAACACTGGCACTGAAGCAATCATTAGCTGCATTTTAGACAACTGGCAACTAAGGTATTCACAGTTCTCCACAAAATGTTCAGCTAGTATCTCCCAGATGTATAATTAAGGCAAAAGATCATCTTCTCAAATTGGTATCAGTGCTTTGGATGGCCTTTCAATAGACTGCACATGTATGTAAAAAGCTATTTTATTTATCTTCTCTTTTAAATAATACTCTTACTTCTATTATGTTCTAAGCTTTTACAGCTGTATTTAAAAATACTGGCTTTCACTTCAGATCCTGCCCAAATATAACAGCAGAAACTTCATTCACCTTTTTTCCATCTTTCTAAGAATCATCAAGCAGGATAATCTACAGATCATTTTAATAGTAAGACTTTGTCTTTCTTATCTGATAACCGTTTATTTAAAATGAAAATATAAGATAGGCTAAGCTGCTCCGGAGGACTCAGTTCCAGACAAGGGCAATTGAGCTCCGTAAGAATTTGATGAATCTGCTGTTGTTATGCTGGACAACCTATGTCAAGTCACCTCAGTTGCAGGTACCTCAGTCAACTTACTTGTAAGTAGGTTGCTCATCACCATAAACAGCAAAACCAGAAATGCTTACCAGCATGGGGCTCTGCTGTCTGCCTGGGGTTCTCATGTGAACAGGTGACAATAATTTGCCTGGTGATAAATTAACAGAGGTCATACTTTTGACAACTGAGGTTATCAAACAAATGCATATTTGGAAGAAGGCATTTTTGTGTAGCAGTCTCACTACAGACCTTGGTGGCCACAACTGGGAATTATTACCTTAGGAAACACACAGTTTCAAAACGAAGATTGATTTTGTGTACAGTGCCAAGTCCACTAAGGCCCAGATGTTAGCTCTGGCATAATTCAGGTACATTTTTATTCTAATCTGCCAGGCATGCATGTTGTTTAGGAAAACCAGGTAGTGAATCTATCTTTAAAGCACACCAATGGAGAACTTTCTAAATCTACAGATTTGAAGCCTGCAGAAATCCTTCCTGATGCTTTGGAAATTCCAGCAGCATTGCAACCAAAGGAAGTTCACTGCAGATTAAGAGAAGTCAGGCCTCTGCTCAGTGATCTCCTCATGAGTCACCATTTCATGCCATCGTGGTTTACTAGGGTAAAGAATGTCTGCCTTTTTCACAGAGTTGAGCAGAACATTAATTAATTAGGCCTACATTTTTAGGACCTGACACTGAACTCCAGTGCTACTGAGTCCAAACCCTCTGAATGAATGGACACTTTTTTAAAGGATGCCTTGACTGGCCCTATCACAAAACTGGTCTTTGTGAACACACTGCTGAATAACTACTACTGATACGCTATGGAACTACCCTGACCATAAACCACTATCTTGAAAGTAGTGTCTCTCTTAAGTACTTATCAAAGAGAGCAACTTAACAGATCAGTAATGATATTCGTAGGCTACAGAGATCAAATCCACTCAGGACTCCTTCAGTTTACATCCATTTCCTCCAGTGTGGTAAGGGATGCAACAAACAGCCTAGATCTAAAGCTACCTGCAGACCTCAGTCCTTCAGTTCTACTCTTGTTGACCATACAGTTGGAAACGAGAAAAAAACAACACTCAAACAGATTTGAATTTTTAACATGAGAATAATATGAACACGAAAATAATTCCTCCCTTTTAATAAGGCTGAATTATTTCCTTCATTTTGGAACTCTGTCTCATTTAAAAAACAGATGTCAAACGTGTGGGTAAGAAACACAATGCATTTTGTGTTCTACAGCATAGTTTTTGCTTTTAAGCTCGTTGGTTTGCTCACTGTGGCTGCCTACATTGCTGCATGCAGTAGTCTGTTCCTCACATTAATATTCTCCATGTGAAGAATTTTTTCCTGGACTCTCCTCGCGCCTGGTCCTTATGTTATAAAACACGTGACAGTCTTCATATGTATGGCTGAAGATGTTAACTGTTCTCCAGGACAAAAGTTAGGGTAGCACACACTGTCCCTCAATTTGCTGCTTAAACACAGCAGGTGCTACTACCCAACTCCAGTTATCCAAACTTGCCTCCAGGTAGAGAGTTTAGAAGCATACTCAGATAACTGGAGGGTCTACAGACAGTATTTCCTCCCAGCCCTCAAAGATATGACTGTGGCTGTAAATATTGCCTTATTTTATTTTATCAATTACACTCCATAGTCCTATTTTACAGATTTAAGTAATTTGAATGCTATAGTTCATCTTGCTAGAACGAGACCTCTAGAAATTATAATTGGAAAGAGAGAAGTCTATAATTTGCAGTTCTTTGGATCTCAAGAAGGAAAAGGAGGGTGTTTTGAGGTTAAAAAACAGAACTAGCAGTCAGCGTCTGCATTTTTTATACCCACGTGCAAAAGACTCTGTGCCACCGTTCCTCAGTTTTCTCATCTATAGGTTGAGGCTAATCTTGCTTCTCAATCTAAAGAGCACAGAAATCTTCATGATTTGTATATCAATGCTTTCCAAATGTTCTGAATTCCTAATCAAAAGACTTTACAGGAAGTATGAATCTATTATTAATAATATCAGTACTTCTAACAGTAAAGCCACTTCTACATACATGCACGTAGGAAAAATACAGAGAGAATACATATGCACATATATTGCTCAATTTATAAATTGTTAAGCATGGCTTCAGGACTGAAATCTCATTCATGAACCATGCTAGGGATCTCTTACCTAGTCTCCGTTTCTGAATTTTCCCCATACAAAGACACATTGATATTACTCTAAGCTCTAAGCACAAAGGCTGCTCTGTGGAATGGAAAGAAACCTTCTTTTTTGTGTTTGTACAGTGACAAGCATAATGGGGTCCTGATTCAGGATGCTTGCACTCTACAAAAACACACTAAATCAGTGACACTAATACACATGCAGATTATCTATAAAAGAGATGCATGACATACTTGAGAGTGGCATAGTACTTTTCCTATACTTTGCTTAGTATTTCATGCAAACGCCATAATCTAACATAGGTTCCCAAGCCACATAATTAATCTGAGTTTAGGCAAGAACAGCAAAACTGAACACAACTTACAAAACATAAGTAAAGGATGAGAGCCTTCCACTGAGAAATTCTGCCAAATTCTCATCTCAGTTGCAAAACCAGAATCAACTCAATGTTCATATGGTTTCGACAAAGATGGGAATCAGTAGCCTTCTTTATAACACACCATAAATATCTACCTAAGTGTCCAAAACCCATGAGCAAAAGACAAATCAAAGGCTGAATCTGAGGGAGAGATGAATTTTCTGTCTCTGTCATTTTCAAACTCAAAAGCCTGGATATTTTTAACAGACGTGGAAAAAAAAACTATTTGGCTTTACTCAGCAACTGCAGAAGGAAACTGTATCAAAAGAATAATGTTGCATGTTCTGTTTTCACTTGATTTCATTTAGCCTTTCAGTTCTATTTCTGTTATGTTTCATTTAGCCTATTTTTTTTTTAAATAATCATCATGTTTTGGTGATTCACATTTCACACCAGCACAGGAACAAGTCATGTAAATACAACACAACAAAATGACCCAGTTTGTTAATAGACATGCCAAACGGGTAAGAACATCCTTCCCTCCGCCCTAACCAACCATCACCTTCCCACACATCTCATTTCTATCCAAAAAAGCCTATGCCCCAGGGAGGCCATAGCATCAAAATTTAGGGATAAAACACTATAAATAGAAATTTGACTAAACCTTTGGAGCAAATGTTTTCAGTTTTGTTTTACAAAGCGAATATAATGAGGATGCTATGGGAATTTATCTGCAAACAGAAGACTTCTCCACAGTCAAATACAGCATGGGCAGAACTACAGCTCCCTCCCAGCACAAAGCTCTGCTGAAGTGCCTGCACCCTAACTCAGGCAGGCCACGCTTAAAGATGAGAGGACACCATATGCTTCATCCTCTTCATTAAGCATTCTCTTTCTTAAAACAAGGAATACCTCCAAATGATAAAAATTCTGTGCAGAGATGCACTTCGGTCCTTCAGACTTCGATGAATTTTAGGTACACCAGCACCCTACTGAAGTAGTCTCTTCAGGATTCAAAATGAACTGAAGGTAATGCAACTTAATGCAACCCAGTAAACAGACACATCAAACCACAGAGAACAAACACAGATGTGTCTGTGCACATGGGTACGCACACCCTTGAGATTTTGTGAAGCTCACTGTTTTAAATGGAAAAAAAACTTTGTGAAATTTTTTCATGTATTTACGGTAATAAAAGGAATAACAACTTTGAAAATTGTTCCGAACCACTAACATTTTCCTTACTCTTGATCTTCTGCTACACATTCAGTTGGCAAAGGCAAGTATCTCCAGCTCGCTGTCAGATACGTTATCTTTGCCCATGCCCAACCTGCAAGATGAATCAATGAATCTTAGGGCATTTTTTTTATTCCCACGTTCTTAAAACAATAAAGCCCAGCACCAAAAAACCAAGAGGAACTGGATTCCTAGGTCTTTTCTCCCTAGAAGTAAGAAAGGTCCATGAAGAACATGTACACGATGCTTTTAATTGTACAAAAATAGCACATACCTCCCTCCCGAGTTCCTCACCATTAAAAAGAACTCTGATTATTCACATAAAAAAATTAAATTTCTATTAACTCTGTTTATATTTTTATCCTCAAAAGTAACAGAAATACATTAAGATTAGTAAGACAGAAACAAATGTGTTGCAATGAGACTATAACACAACCACAAAGAAAAATTAGCACTAAGGTAACATTTTATGGTATCAGAGACCCACATACTAGGAAAAAAAACCCAAAATAACAAAACTAAGACAGTCTACACGAACTTGAAAAAACACAAAACCAGAAGTATTTGGCAAAACAAAATAAAATTAATATATCTCTCTAAGAGCAGATGCCAATATGAATTTCAATACCTCTTCTTAAAAGAAAGCATAAAACATAAATCTGGAATAGTAAACATAAATTTTAAAAATAGAAAAATATAAATATAATTTGAGAATTGAGAAACGTTACCTGATTAATCCCACAATACTTCTAAAGGAAGCAAGGTCAAAGCCATTTCAAACTTTCAAAGCAAGCCCCAAGCTTTTTCTCATTTTCACTTCAATTCTCAGAGTTAAACAAGTCAAAAGTAATACCATCATGTTGGAATTATTTTTTTTTTCTTTAAACAAGGTGACAAAAGGACAAGTTGAAGAGAAGTGCCATGCCAGATCAAAACCAGGGATTTGGGAAATGTTTGCCAATTTTTTTCAAAACAAACTAAGGAACAACAGCTCCCCCAATACCATGGGCAGCACCCGAACTTCGTATTAACATCTGATAATTCTAGCAATTTGAATTCAACAAGTCTTTTGCCTTTACTTTTTCTGTTCAGAAAACAAATTTCGCATCTATCCTTAAAAAAAGGCAGCCAGCTTCTCTGATTTACCACTGCACACCTCACAATTTCCATTCACTCACATTCTTCTCAAATACCAGGGCCCCTGCAAGCAGCACTCACCAAAATCCTTCCAAAACCTCGTCTAGATTTGCTCTCTCCCAACAACTACTGCGCGCAGAACTTCACGCTGTCACAGGGACATGTGGGCTCAGGAACAACTTCTAGAGACTCCTGGCTTCTCAGGCTGGCATAGGCTGGGGTTGATACGGAGGTGACAAGCAGCGTCTCTCAAGTGGAGGCTGCGGCACGTTGGGCTCCTCACTGTGCCCCTGGCGCCCGCTGGCCACAGGCAGAGCCCAGCCCCACACAAGGCACAAGCCATTTGGACCAAGCCAGCCCCTTGTAGGGTGTGGGAGAGGTGGGACATGTGGCAGGCGGCAGCCCAGCATCATAACCCTCAGCAAAGGCGTGGGTGAAAACTTTATGGCGGCTGCCGGTGGCGGGGCTTCGCCAGGGGGTCTGCAGGACAAACGCCATAAATAAATTAAATAAATCCCGGTCAGGTGTAGAGTGTGTGACTGCTCGCCCTCGTCCGCTACCCGGAGCCAGCCAAAAGCTCCAAGGAAAACCACAGAAGTTCGAGAAGTAAGTTCTGGTTCAGGTAATTCAACAATGTGGCATGGATTCGCTTAGTTTGCACTTTTGTGGGTTTTAAGGAACATCATTTTACTTTTTGTAGGGAGTAGAGGAGACTTCGTACATTTTTCAAATTTGGTAAAAATCCATAGATACTTTAAAAGGGGAAAAACTCTTTGCTTCTGAGGATGCTACTTGTTAAACAATGAACTTCTTGCCGCCAGCACAGACATACTACTGCTATTGATTAACTGCTCCAAGTGCTTTTTCTCTCTTGACTACAGTAGCAGAATCCACAGGCATTAAATATCTCCAGTGTGTACAGGTAAAACATGACAACATGTCTTTCCTCCTTCACTTACGAGTTAATTATGCTACAGACGCAAGCAAGAAATTAATACAATACAATAAAATAGAAAGTAGAGGATATCAGACTGACTTCTGCAACAGTTGTGAAGGCAGAGGTCTCTGACACGCAAACATGCAGGTATCCTATTTTTTAAGTTTAGTACAAAAAGCATGCAAAGAAACTATAAATCTTCATTGGGAGGAGATGCTCTTTCGCCTGTATAAATACTGTTTAAAGTGTATTTTATACAACTACAGATGTATCACAGTACACAGACACATAAGCCTATCCTATCAGAGAGCTTCGTGTTTAAGTAACTCAACTATATGCCTCTTAAATGATAAAGCCATAAATGCTTGTTAAAAGCTCCCTGAGAAGTAGTAAATATTTTGTAAACTAGTTACATATTTAAGATCTCTGGACAGCAAGAAAAGGAAAAACAATTCCTCTCCTATCTAAAGGTACCAATCAAACACACTATGCACATAAACACCGCAAGATGCTTGGTGGGAGACTGTGTGTATGTGTTTGTGTGTGTTTTAATTAACTCCTTGAATGCATATGATGAGCCAGCCACCCAGAATTAGTAATGCCAAACTCCCAATTTGATTCAAATGCAATGAATACAACAGTCAAATTGTACGGGCTGGTGTGTCACTCATCAGCTCTCTCATCTGGGCTTCTGCCTTCCAAGTCTAGTTCACCATTTCAGCAACTGGTAAATTATTGAGGTGTTTATTAAAATCCATAATCTGTTACAATCAACTTCTTCGGTAAGCATAAGCACAACAAATTAAATTAGTGCATTCAGGACATTAATGAGTAGTCTGCAAACATTAATTTCTTCAGCCTTATCTCGGAGAAATAAAATTGTGTTAGTTTTCATCACTGTGAAAAACCAGTATCTGAAAGTTTTAACTAGCACCCTATTTAACATTCTTCAAACCTCAGATCCCTAGAAACACCAACTTAAGCAATAGTCCTTTTCTCAAAACATCTCAATAGAAGTTAAAATCTATTCAGCCCGATCTGAAAGAAATCTCATTGTCTTAACTGAAAGAATATTCACTCTCACTTCTACAGGTAGATTTTAAGAGAGCGGGATGTCGTTTTGAGCAAGCTGGTTAATAGTAAGGTATTATTCTTCCTCCAAAATTCTCAGCAAATGCAGCAGAAGAAAGCTTTTAGGGTAACTTTAGCTAAGAAAAGCACTTAGGAATACGCAAAGTTTCCTTTTAGGAAAATGATTTCTCCATTTGACAGTGTTGGTACAACCCCAAAATAAATTCAGTGGGAGTCTGAAATGACTCGTGCAGTGCAGCAGTGAAGCAGCTAAGTATATTTCTTTCCTCCTAGCAGAGACTTGCTTTGTATCCCTGAGCCTTTCCTTTCTACAATCTATTCAGTAGCACAGAGAACGTTTAGAGAACACAGAACCAGTGACTGTAGACGCTGAACTTGTTCTACTGTCCCCATCCCCACTGTTTCCATCCACGTCTTTTGTGCTTTCTAGCTTTTCCTTTTTTCCTGTGGAGGCACTAACCCATCCTTCCTTCCTTCTACAAACACTGCACTAGAACCCCTGTACATTGAACTGGCATGTTAAAAATAAAAATTAAAAACAAAGAAAATAATGAGAAAAAGAAAAGATGTCACTCTGTCCGGATGCCTAGCGTAGCCTCTCTCTCAGTCTACAGAGAAATGTAAATATGCAGTAATTAATTTGGGTTTAAGAACATTCCATACACTAGGGACATTGTTAAGCAGTCACTTTATCTATTTTTCATTAATCAGATTTTATTAAGACATTAAAACTTTATGCTGGGCATTTCTGAGATTTTATCATTCTGTAAATTCCCCAGCTGTCTGTAATCATTCCAGACACATTGTCTCTACCTTTTCCTCAATGAAGTAAACTAACTTTCTGTTGTGGCCATACCTGTTATATTTAATAACCCAATTTTTTTTTTTTTTTAAAAAAAAGAGAAAAATCAAACAACAAAAGAATGATTCTTTTTAAGATCTCTAGAGCCAATTCAGAGTGCCACAGATGCAACACAGAGTGCATCCCAGAAGTTATCCTTTCCTTGTATTACACACGGAGCTGATTTCAGTTATAATTTCTTCCTACAGCGTTTCTGCAAACATCATCCCCCTCAGCATACGCATTCTGATGCTCCTCTCAATCAAGCAGCTGAACAGCCACAAACAGAAAGAAAGACGTGCAAGAAACTTCTCAGGAAAGGATGAAAACCCTCATATTTTTGGCATGGTAATTAACTATACACATTAATTCCCCAAACCCACTGCAATTTAGCAGTGGTGCTGAATGAATTCATGCATGTTTATTCATCTGACACTGAGGATCACTTTCATTCCCTGTGTGTATCATAAATGCCCCCCAATAACGGCCACAGGCACATAAGAGAAGTCCCCTTGATTCAGCTCCCTTCAGCTGGGGTGACTGAAAGTTTCTGAACTGTTTGCAGTTTACTGAGATACATTGAAACATCACGGGAAAGACAACCGGCAAAGAACAACCTCCTGAGATACATATAGATGCTCTGAGATCTGAACTGCAAACAACTTCGCCTGACAAATCTTCACCTCCTCGTAATCTGCTATTTAAATTTAAAAAGGAATAGCGGGAGATGGATAGTAAGAACAAAACCGAAATGGGTCTTGCACGTACAACATTCTGGACTCCCAAGCGACTGCAGAAATGTGCTCCAAGAACTGCATTTACTGAGAATCTGAGAAAATAACTTGCCATAAACATGTAAAAAACAATCATCTGTGCATCGTGCATACATACATATGTGAACTCTGTGACCGTGTGTGTGTCTGAGGGTCTCTGCATCTCTATGTAAGAGAAAGTGTGTCCTCATGGCTGTTTCCTGACAAACACACATGTACTACATGGACAGTGTTTTCTCTGTGTATGTGTGTGTAACTATAGTCAAACACACACAATGTAAACAAATGGTAATGATTAACAAAGATAATGGCTTGCATTCCCAATTCCAATTGCAAAGGGAAAATTGTTAAAAAAATTTAAAAAAAAATTAAGTCCTGAGGTTCTTTTTTATTGCTTCCCATTTCTACTGCTTGTTATTATCTGCATAGCAAAAGGAGAGCAGCGTATTGATTATTTAACTAGAATGTTTACAAGAGCAAAGCTTTACAAGAGCAAAGCAGGGATCTCTGAAAATGAAACATATGCCTGGAGGGGGGGGGAGGGAGAAGGAAAAAAAAAAGAGTAGAGAAGCTCATTCTATTTCTAAGGAAGATGTTTTGCCCCAAATGATTTATTTATATAAAAATTTTACATAAACAGATATATATTTATAATGCAGAGAGACTTCAGATAAAAAAAAAGTCCCCCAACAGGAAAATGAAAGGACTTCATTTTGCTTCACAGAGTTTACAACTACTGTGTTTATCACAAAGTTGAAAGAATAATCAAAAACATTTACTTATAAATTTCTACATACAATCTTATTGAAGCATATGAAATACTTGAATCTATCAATTGCATGAACAAGACAAACACATCATCATAGTATTAGATCAAATTTGACACCAGAAACAGTAACAGTTTCCTCAGGTAGTTGAACTAAGTTAATACAGAAGACATAAACAAAAACAATTTTGTTCTATTACTGCAGTGGTAACAAACAAAAAAAAAAACCCCATAAAGTATTCCAAGTAAGTCTGGAAAATTAATTGTATTAAAGATGACCTTGGAGTAGAGCAACTAAGCCAATTCCACTTTCTAGTAAGGAAGCGTCCTAGTTGCAGAACAAGGATTGAAAGCGTTAAAACAGTTCTTTTTGGAGTTTCCCAATTTTCATTTTCTCTAATCTTTTAATTCAAGCGTTCTTTCCTGTCCTTTCCCTGCATGTGTGTTCCTCAGCCCACTTAAAATGTTTTTATCTTGCCTTCTTTCCTATGCCTTTACTATCAAATTCAGTAGGTTTGAACGATGAACAGCTTGACTTAGCATATTTTTAACCAGCTGGTCTAGCACCTAGCTTGTATTGCATAGTCAGATACAACCAAATGTTTATACAGGAGGTAGCTTTCACAAAGATGAGAAAAACCTCAGTAACGCGCATCCTGGCATTCTTTTTATTTACCGCTTAGAAATGAAAGTTTGGATTGTTTAGTGCAGCCGCACAGGGGACTATTAATAATCTTTTAAAAAGAAACCGGAGGGAAGGGATGCGGGACCATCAATGGATGTGTGTACAAGAGCCTGAGAGGACGCTTCAAAACCTCTTAGGAGCGCCAGATCATATGAAATAAGGACTAAACTCTCAGAGGTCATAAGCCGTCGCCAGTGACAGCAAAAACTTAATTCCAGGAAGGGAAGGTTCCTGCTTCGGGCAGGGGGAGACGGTCACATCTACGTCATACTCAAACCCCGCTCGTCATACCCAGACCCCGCTCTTGACACTCCGCAAGGGAGGCGACGGCCAAAACTTGGAGGCAAGAGTTTCACTTCTTTCCTTTCTTTTTCTTCCGCCCCCCGCCTCTCCTCAGACAGAAAGATGTTCTCCTGACGGAGGGCCGGGATGCTAACTTGCCTAAAAATAATCGCTCCTGCTAGATCAACAAAAGGTCATGTGCTCGGCGGAGCGCCTTCCCAAGTTTGACGGGAGCCTGAGGTTGGAAGTTGAACCCCCCGCCTCGCCGCCACCGGGCATCCTGTGATCGCTTCCCGGGGAGTCCCCGGGCAGGAGCCGGGAGGCGCTGCCCGGGAAGGTGCCTCGGTCGGGGCAGACGGGGGTGGGCAGGAGGAGGGCACGGCAGCCTCCGCGGCCGCGGAACAAAACTGCGCGCCGCGGGAGCACCGCCGGGGCGGAGGGGCCGGGGGCTCGTCGGCGCCCGCCCCCGTCCCCCCGTCACTGACACGCCGCTGGAATAGCCAAGGTACCGCGGAGTGGGGGGACACGAACGGACCGGGGTGGGGGGAGCATCTCCCCGGCCTCCTGCTGCCGAGCGCTGGAGTTGCGCGCCCGTGTCCGTGTCGCCGCTGCCCATCCGCGCACACGCGCGCGAACACGCGTGCCCGGATAAATAAAAAAAAAAAAACCAACCAAAAAATAAAAATAATAAA
>VXBA01004606.1:552657-571277 GCA_013399895.1 Serilophus lunatus | reverse complement strand
CAGCCCGACAATCCACCTAAACCGGCAAACCAGGAGCAAATCCCCTGCGCTGAGGAAGATCAGTGGAGAAAGAAGATAAAACAAGAGCAGACTGATTAAATTGAAACAGTTATCAACTCTCGGAGTTGAAATAGGGAAGAAGAGATTAGACACATAAAAATGCTACCAAAGGCATTTGTGCTCCGAAGAATTTTCATTCCTTTCCCCCCTCCCTCCCTGCTCTCTCGCTTTCTCTCTCCCTCTTTCTCTCTCTTTGGGGAGGGGAAAAAAAAAAACACACCCCGCACAACAATCAGGCATTGTTCTGAGGGAAGAAAAGCAACTTTGACAGATTGAAATATAGCAGAGGCCCCTTCAAGGAAACCTGTAAACAACTTGTCACTCACTCTGTCGGTCTCACTGTTAGCTCTTGCTTTCCACAAAGTGCTGCGAACCGTCCTGGCAACAAACCCAAAGTTTCCTTAGCTCCAAACTCCATCAAACAGCCCTGTTATGTGCAAGGGAAAAGGTAGCCACATGCCAAAACAGCGGGCGCGCACACGAACGCACACACACGCATGCACAAACAACAACAAAAATAAACTTTCCGTTCGTCTGCTGGGGCTTTTCTCCATTTTCTATTTAAACACACCCCTCCCCTTTCTTCCCCCCCCCTCTGGGCGAGCAATAGGAGTCCCTCGACCATGGCTCTCTCTCATTTCCCCTGCCCAGACAGCCCCTGATAACAAGGTGGACGACGCGCGCCTGCAGAGCCCCTCGGCTGACTGGCGGAGCGCAGCCTCCGCCGCACTTCCAATTGTCTAGATAGAAATCTGGCAGGCGAGGGACGTAATCAGGTAACGGGCCTCGAATGCCCGGGGACGGAGGTGCCGTCAGCCCCCGCATCCCGCCCCGGGGACACCCGCATCCCGCTCCGCTCGGCGGGAAGGGCTGCACCGCCCGAGCCCGCCCCGGCGGGGAGAGGGGGGCAGCGGCCGGGAGAACGCCGCGGGGAAATTCCCGTCCAAGCCGCGGGGATTAGCCGGGGGCTACTCTGGAAGCGGAGCGCACAATGCCTCAATAGTCTGCGCGGCCCGTGTCCGGCCTGGCACTGAACTCGCAGTAAGGGGAGGGAAGGGAGAGAAATAAGAGGAAAAAAACCTGGTCTGCCTGTTCTTTCGCACACACGTGCACACACACCCACACACGACCACGTATCTATACTCCATTCTTTCCAGTTCCCCTGCCCTAATTCCTTTCTCTCCTCTTCTCTTTTTTCCCCCCTCTCCTTTAATTTGCATCTGGACAACATTAAGGGCCTTTAAAAAGCACGAGGTTTTGAACCCACAACACTTTGATTAGGTCCACTGCCCTCTCTCTCCCCTTCTTATCCCTGCCTCACGGTGGCACAGAGATAGCAAGTTTACTTTTTGAAATATATACACATATTCGCACAGAGCGTCCATAAGATGTTCAACGTTTTCATGCCCACTGGCTTAAAAAAAATGCCGAACAGAAAAGCTTATTATTTTTAATATCCAACAGCTACACTGTTTAATTCGCTCCTTTTCCCTCTCAATGCATATGTTAGAAACCAGCAGGCTCAGGCAGGGGCCAGTCAGTCCAGTGTTGGCATAAAGGCATCATCAGCTGGAAGTCTGAGATGATCGTTTTAATCACTAGGAGCAAACCCACTCGCAACTTATGTGCATCATCCCCGAAGAGCGTTAGACCATTCGTGGAACAAAACGCTGAAGCCAAGTTTGCAAAGGCGCCGTCGTTACAGTTCATAAAAGAGGATCTGCAAAGGCTGCCTCCAGCCTGCCTCACACCACCACAGCGCTCCGAGCCGAGTCGCATACAATCTGTCAACTTCTGGCATGAGGGAGATCTAATGGCTCCTCACTGTGGGGCAGGGTAAACCAACTTCCTTCAGTAGCCCCTAGCAAATAATATTTTCCACAGAGGTCCATTCATAGGAGCCTGACAAACCTAGTTAATATGTACAAGGATTTTTCATTTGTTATTTAGTAGCTAGCCCTTTTAGGACAGCCATGAAGTAGACATTGAAAAGGCAGCAGATGATTAAAAAGAACAATTCCAAATACTTTCTCTTTCATCTGAGGGTCTCAAACCATGTTAAGTCTCACATTACTCCTCTGCAGGTAATAAATATAATTAGGGCCGATTCCAAAACTTTATTTGTATTGAAAAGTATCTCACTCCGCAGGGGCTCCATTCAAATCAGCAAATCTCTGTGTGGAGTAGGAGGCTACTTAGTAGGAGAATTTGGCCTCAAATAAGAAAACTGAGATGCAGGCAGGCTTAGTAGCTTGCCCAAGTTGACATAGTTAGCCAACTCCAGCAAAAGGATGAGAAACAAAGATCCCACGTGCCTCACAGTCGACAACAGTCCTTATGCTGCTGAAACATATATATATATAAATATTTGAGCTGTTTTTTCCATAGAGACAGGATTTTTTTACATCTACTATTTGTTTAAAACATACTTTATTGCTGTATTCACATTTGTAGGGCCCCTTTTCTTCATCTTTCATTTTCCCCTTGATGCACCACTGCCCATCCATAAATGCTGTTCCTTCTCTGCCAGTTCTTGCTTTGCTTCCCTTATTTCCTCACACTTGGCCTTGGGAGAAGCTTACAGAGTGAAGCTTCACAGAAGCCTCAGAAGAGAAAAATTAAGATCGCCTTTTATTTAAAAAAAAAAAAAAATCTCAACAGTTTTGGTTCAACAGGAATACCCTATTTTGACTGCATGTTAGCTCCACTCAGCTCTCTAGCCTCATATCCCTTTTTCAACTCGGCTCCACTCCACAAGTGCCCTGTTTCTACCACATCCTTCCCTTGTCCGTTCACATACATTTACCCCTTCCTATATCATTTCCTATTTGAGCTTTTTCAGGGCAATGATCACATACTCCCCCCAAGCTGGTATTATGCCTGGGACAATGGGACTCCTGGGTTGCTGGCTCTCAGCTAATATGATTATAAACCAGAGCAACCACCATCAGGAATTATAGAAAAGCACATTGGGTAGACTAGAAAGAAGTAGAAAGAACCATAATAAAAGGAGGGAAAAAAGTTTGGGAGAGAAAACTAGGGTAAGTGAGCAAGAGGGAGAGCTGAGAAAGAGAGAGGAAATGGAAGAAAGGAAGGAAATAGAGATCATTTCTCTGAATGTTTCTGATATAAACGCTAGTTTACAATTATTCTTACCCCAATACATTTTGTGCTCGGGTACCTACACCTTCTTCCGTATTTCCTTAATTTTATATTCTCTTCAACTACTGAGCTCCCTCTCCTAGCTGAGCTCTCTTTCCTAGCTGAGTGGAGGGAAACAGAGTTGGGTCTGAAAAGGAGAAAAAAAGTTACTGTTGCTATTGTATTACTGTATCCCTGTACTGTACTTTCTGTATTATTAACAGCCTATTGTATAGGCTTTCTGATAAAATTATGTTCTCGTAGTAAGTTCAACTACAATTGCGAGAGAGAGAAAAAGCAAGTTAAATGGTTTGAGGGAATCTCAGAAAACCTTCTAGAAATCATTGCATACTAACTTTTAGACTTGCTTTTTAGAAATTGCCAGGACATGTCACAAAGGCTTCTTAACACAGAAAGCAGAAAAACTGAGAAATTTAGATAAATAATCAGTAAGAAAGAAGAAAATGTATGTAACATACAACTATGCAGTTTTTAACATATAAAAACTTACCTTGTTCTGAAAATGTTGACTAATAACAGTAAGCCCTGATACCTCTTTTTACTGAGGGGGTCATAGTTACAAAATCTACTTACAGCCTCCAACATCCATGTTCAATTCTCTCAGTTCTCTCTTCTCAAACTGAGAATTCGCATATAAGTTCAAGTATCTTCAACTGATGAGAAAAATGAAACCTCCCCCAGAATTTTAGTGAGCCTGCATTTCTCTTGTGTTCCTTCCTTTAAGGAGTGCCCAGAACAAGTAAGTCCTGGTAAAAGAGGACAATATGGGTTGAACTAACCCAAAACACCTCCAGTTTTCATTTGGATGAGGGGAAATTACTCAAATCACAAACTCTTATATGAACCACTATTGTGGTTCTTCAGTTCAAGTAGTGAACTAAAAAATCAATTATCCACCCAGCTCAAGTTAGAAATACCGTAACACTGGAATATTGCATGGACAGAACCTTCAGGTCTTTACAAAAGCATACAGGCAGAAGGAAAATTTAAATGAAACATTATTATTTTTTTTTTAATCCTCAAATGATAGCACTTCAGCCTAGTGCCTTTAGCAAATAATGCAATACAGTAAGTAAAGGAAGGAAAAAAAAAAAAAGAGCTTTTTGGGTTTTGTTGTTTCCACTGTAGGTTTTAATAATACAGACCTACAAAGTCCAAGGAAATGTAAGATGTTCCACAGAATGATTTACTGGAAAATTCTCACAGAAACTATGCAAAACTCTGAAGATCCTAAATGGATTTTCTTTTTTAGGCACACGCTCAAAAAAACTGCAGCATTAAGAATGAATCGGTAAGACTTCTAAGAAAGGGTGTTTTGGAACAGGTTATGGGAGAGCGGAGGGAGAATAGAGTGGGGTTGATGCATTTACTGTGAAGAATATCTTGCAAATAATGAGTGCTTACTTCAGAGCATGGAAATGTTTAGCTACAATGCAGTTTGGATCATATGCTTAGGAACAGATTTTTCCTTTCAGTGTGCATGCCTAGCTGCCATTTCCATTAATGGGGAATTAAGTACATGTGTCAAGAGGAGAAGTTAACTCTTAGAAATATAACTAATCTATGCTTTTTTTAAAAGAATGTAAATGCCACATCAGGCATGTTCAGTGTTGGCAAAACTGAATGCTGAATATAGTATAGCAAAATCTGAGAAGGAGAAGGCGGTCTGGAGGACTGAAATTTCTGTGCTATTTAGAGTTTTTCAATTTACTGAATTTCTTCAAGGAAAAGTAAAACCATCTCATTTGCAAGTAGGAAGCCCTCATTTATCAGCTATTTACTTGCACTTTCAGCAGGGCCCTACCATCTGCAACCCTCCCTGTTAAAAAAGAACTGATGCTACCCTTAAGAAGAAATTTGAACCTTCATCTAAAATCTGAATTCAAACTTCCTTGAATATCACGATAAAGTTTCTAACCATTTTTTAAAAGAATGGCACTCTATTTCCCTGTCCATTCTACATCAGTGAGGATAAAGGAATCTCAGTGTTAATTTAGTTCCAAAGTATAATTTAAGTAGGGGTTTTTTTAGAAATTAAAATATTATATGTAAATGCATTCCAAATTGAATCATGTCTCTATTTTAACAATAAGTAACTTTTATTCATGAAAATGAGAAAAATCAGTGAGATGACATGTTCCTGATTTTGTGTCATGTCTTGGTCCCTCACTCTTCCACCTCCCTTTATTTTGGGTACTGGTGGTTTTTTGTTATTTCTCTATACTGCCAGTTAGCTACAGAGTCTCTTTACTGTTTGTCTTAGTACCCTTAGTCTGCACAGAAGCAGATTGAAAAAAAATTAAATAAAATCAGGACAGTTTAAAAAAAAAAAAAGTCATAAAAATAGAGAGCACATCCATGGATAGCAACTGTGCTTGAAATGATTTAAGGAGCTAACTGGATTTCAAATTTACAGTTTCTCGTTAAGGTTCTTAACATAAAACGTTACTAAAATAGGAACCTGTTGCTCCAAGTCCTTTTTTTTAATGTTCCTTTTTCAGTGCAGTTATCTTGGACAGAACATATCGTCCCAACTGAAGCCCACAGCCTCACCTTATGCTCAAGTCTCCCTACTCTGCCTCCATCCTGGCCGGGATGACTACCCTCTGAGTGACAGGTCTGTTTACTGTCAGTGCCCATCCGATCTTCAGCCTCTCTGATGACAATGCCAGCAGGAATGTTCTTCTTCAGTGTCATTTCCAATGACTGTTCTGAACACATAAATGCCTGCCATAATACACCCGCCAGTGAACCTAACTCATTTCATAGAGATAGCCAACTCCCATCCAAAGGAAATTACTCCCTTTCTCCCTGGTGTGTGTGAGGAGGGGAGGTCACTCCAGAAGTCACTTCTGAACAAGTGACCTGTTTTACAGCTAAACATAAGCTTTTGAGCTTAAATATCCTAAACCCACAAGTTTGATCTATTTGGAGGAGTAGATAATAATTGTTGAGCATGATTCCGAGAGCACTGAAATTGAGATTGTTCTGCTTAGCCCAGTGGGCCTTTCTGCATGGCTCTCATAATTCCTTCATCACTACATTCTCATCACTTCCACAATAACAATTCTGTCTCTTTTTTTAACAGATTCACTGAACAGGGTTAGAGTCATCCCATTTTGTTCCTGTATTTCTAATCTGACTGCTTTTCTCACTATAGTCTGCTCTAACTAACCTGTGCACCAAGGATGCCGGGTTTAAAACAAACAGATTTGCTTCCATCGACCGCCAAGCAACATGCAAGTAAAAGTGCAAGGGTGTTTTGGAATAATCCACAGCACCTTGTCCTATGAATTTTTCGAAAGCATTCCAGTCTTCGTCCTCTGGTAATCAGGTTTGCTCTGGTGTTTGTCATCAAAATTCTCCCCACCCACATGTACATCTATTGTCTGCTTCTCTTACTATAAGTGGTTTTCTTTCAATGCCATTACAATCATTTGTGACACTTTTAGCATAGAACTACAGCTACCCTGAGCTAACCAGACTGAACTCTTTGTAGTTATGTATAGCTCATATACTCATATATACTCATATAGCATGGTTGCTCTCAATTTTATATACTTTGTTGGATCACAAGTGGGAATATAAAGTTCTTCCAAAGTTTTTATCATTTGCTGTTCAGTTTTTACTGGAAGAGCAGCGAAGAATTAGGTCTTTTGTAGGAAATATCTTCTATTTGAACCAATTTACACTTTCAACTGCAATCGCAATTGGATTAAGAACACAAAGAAAGGTAACATTCTTATATTCTGTAAACTGCTTATCTATTTTATTCCCTTTTAGTCTGTATAATCACAAGGATTCATGTAACTTCTATCTAGCAAGTGTTTAAAAAATATAACTATCAAAATGTTAAATTCAGAACAAATTTGGAAATACATTCCCTTGTGCCATCCACAAGGTCCCTACATTATGTCTATGATAAGACTAATACAAATCAGTGTTTACCACTCTATTGATATTTAACTTGTTATAAATGTGAAGATCAAACTGTAAATTAAGCAGTGTTTCTAATGACATTAAATGCAAGGGAACAGTTATAAAACACATTGCTATCTTACACCTTGCACGCTTAAACAGCAATCAATGAGTATGTAGAGTTACATTTCATTTATAAAGTTACAAAAGCATATATAAGCCTTAATTTCTTTTAACTGTGCTCTGATGCAGTTTTGTAAGTGATTTTCCACTTCTGAGTAAAAGCAAAAATTTGAACTCCGACTTCCAACACACTCAATTCATCCACTATTATAGAGAAATAAGTACATAAATATGGTATAAACCAGACCAATGGCTTGTTGTTATTGCTCTTTCTATGGAGGCTTAATTCTTGCTTCTCATCTCTCATTACATGGGACAGCTAGAGGCTAGAAACACTGCCGTGTTAGCATGCTGAAGGCTCCTGGGAATGCTTCTGTACTGTGTATGGGGAGAACCTGGGAAAATACTGCTACAGTGTTCTGAAGCATAAATATGGGAAAATTGGAATATCTGCGGCCACTCTTCAAAAGCCCTAATGCAATCCAAGTACAGGGTTGACTACCTTCTAGTACCAATTAGCTTGTAAGACAGATCTTCAACAGTTGCTATTGAGGTATATTCAGAATATAAAAGAATCAGGAGATATAAAAAAAAAATAAAAACACAGGGAAGAAAAAAGACTACTGATTTGAGAAAACCATTCATTAAGGTAAAAATACAAAGAAGTTTCTCAGAAACATTTATCAAAGAAAATTTATGTCATAAATTTTCCTCTGCCTAGAGAAGATCCAGAGCTGAGTGTCTCTTCTTTTGCCATATAGCTTTGTACTGAATCCAGACTGCACATTTGGTCACCTACTTTTCCTTTTAAATAACGCTTTTGTTTTGTTTTACGAAGTTTAATTTCTCTTACTTTTTGATGCTTTTTCCCTTTGTCATTATTTCAGAGTTGTGTAAAAGTAATTAGTGACACAATGCCAAGGACTGAACCTCACAAGCAACCTAAATATTTTGATTCACTGAGAATGCAGTCCATGATTTACAAAGTGCCTGACACCTGTGCTATAAATAAAATAAAATAAATTAGACAAATCCTGCATGTTAATAGCCTAAGGCATACAGAGAAAAACATCAAAATGCAGAAACAGTGAATGTCACCACATCAGATATCAGAGATAGTCTTTTGACACTTTTTCAAGAAATGAAATCACATTCATACATACCTCTTTAGCATTTGACCCCACGTGATCAGTCCTGTCAACCATTTCTCCTGGTATTTGCATGTGGCCACTGCCCTTTCTTGAGAGCAGTGTGGTTCAAAATATGGGCAAGGATTTCACAAGTGAGAATGTCACAGGTGAAACTTGTTTTCTTAAGGAATTCTGAACTAGCAATAGAATGCAGCAGGTGTCTCCAGAAGTGCAAATCGGGTTGAAATAAAAGGAAACAGAGACACCTACCTTTTTTTTTTTTTTTTTTTTTTTTAAATGCCTTTTTTTTTTTTTTTTTTTTTTTTAAATGGCCTTGTCTTTTTATATTTATTTTGCAACTTGCCATAAATTTCTCAGAGGGGCCCCAATGCTGTAGTCAAAGTTAAAATCTGCTGTATGTAGCCAGGACAGGCCTTTGGCACAAAAGCAACTATACAGAGCTTTGTGCCTACAATCTCTAAAAAGATCAGGCTATATAGTGATTTGTGGGCAATGACACACAGGGCCACTAAAAAAATTATGTTACCAGGGATTTATGTTTCATTGCCCCAAAAAAATGTACATCACTTAATAAAAACAAGTTTTCTTATGATAGTATGAAAAATCACCACAGAATTTAAGTGAGAACTCCACCTCAGACACAAACTACAATATGCTTCAAAGCAAGAATCAGTTCTCCATTATGTTATGTCCTAGATATTTCAAAGCAAGGTGGGCTCAGACTGGACAAGCATTCTATAATGAAGGGAAGGGGGGAATTAATTCCTGTCCCTCATCTGCTGACTGCTTTACCTCTGGCATATAAATTACTTTATAAAAGTATGTAATTATACGTTACTTCTGAACCAAAACTGAATTATGAGTTGCATAAAAGACTGTTTTCTGGTTTGTGTGTTTGCATTTGACTGAATGACTTGTTCTTGTAATCACTGAAAAAGTAAAAAGAAGTAATTCATCTCTTAATTTCATGAACTTCTGTTTTTATTGCTTATCTTTTCTCTAGATAGTCTCTAGCTTTTTCTTCATATAGAAGTTGGCCTGTTGAAGATTAAAATTTTCACTGCTTCTTCTTTGAACTTCTTCTGTTTGTGCTATATAGATTCTTCAGAAAGCCTAGCCCACACAGAACTCAGTATTACAGGAAAGGACCTGCCACTGACATGCCACTGGTATTTTCAGCCTCATTTCTTATTTCATTTTCAACAACTGGATCTTGTCTTTGGATCACTCCACCTACCTTGCTTAAGTGTTCTATAAAGAAACATAGGCCATCTTCCCTTTTGCTCCCAAGTGTTCAGAGTTACACTAGAACAGAGTACTGAGCATCATCACGTCCATTTTTCTGTCCAATGTGCAACACTGTGTTTGTCAGCCCCACACTTGTGTAGACAACACACCCATCCTCCTGCATGGAGTCCTCTACTGTCTTCTCCAGACCTGATTTGAATGATTGTGCTTCAGACACAAACATGTTTAGGTATCACTGGTCATTTTCAATTAATTAACATATATAAGTGAAACACCACCTACAACACTCAGACTTCAGATACGCCCATTAGAGTTTTCATACACTGAACATTGATAATACACTTTGAGTCTTCTGTCCCTCAGAGAACTATCTAATTCATGAAAGCACTCTTATCCCACAATGAGTTTTCTAATGGCCCCTTGTGAAAGTCCTTTTCAAAAACTTCCTTAAAGGAAAAAAAATCTAATGATTTTATTTTATTATTTGTTGACAAGCTCAAGGAATTACCTTTATATATCATTTTTCTCTACAAAAGCTATGCTGATAGATAGCTATAGTATCATAATGCTCATCTATGTGTCTCCTAATTTTATTTTTTATTACTATTTCAACCAATTTATCAAGTAAGGAAAGAAAAGTCATTAGACTAATTCTCAGCATCAATTCTACTGTTCAATTAAAGAGAAGCAGAAAAATCGCTTTCTCCAACCTTACAGGTTAGAAGCCAATATTAAAAGGAAAGACTACATATTAAGTCAGCAGCCCTATTTGAGCTCATCATCAATTTCCAGTAGCACATTTTGATATGTCTAACTTTGCCTGTTACTCTATTGCTCTTCATCTGATGAGTTTAGCACCTACTTTTCCTTCATTTTTTTTCTTTAACAGTAGCTAATCCTTCACATTGCAAAAGCATGGCTACAGGTTAGATTTCTCTCTTAAGACTTCTATGACAGAATATGAAAAGGAAATAACTTGGTTTCTCAGCAAACCTGTTATCCTTTTTACCCATTCTGTGTTACAATACCAAATAAACAACACTTGACTATTATTCTATATTACAATACTTAGGGAAAAATTATTTACCAACTTTATGTGGATGGCCTTTTAGAAAATATCTGAATTTACTCCATGTAATTTCAACAGACAAACTCATCCCCAAGACATTATGCTTGTTTTGGATGGGGTTGGATAACATTTTGGTTTTGGATAGCATTTCTTGCTAGCAATAATAATGACATCCTCCAGTTTTAAGCCACACTTATTCCAACACCACACTTCCTTTCCTAATACTGTATACTGGACTGTGCAAACTAAGTCTTCAAAGAACTTGGAGCCAAGTCCACACTCTAAACTTCGTAAGCCTTCAGGGGTTAATAAACTTTAACCATGCATTGATTTATCAAGGATGCCTATAAAATCAGAGTCTGTCTTTGTCAAGGTGGTATGACATAGCACCAGCTCTCTAAAGCTAGGGAACTATAGGTTCCTGCAACTGGGAATTGAACCAAAAATTTTACGAGATGTATATTTTGCACCATGGAAGAGCTTTGATAGTCTCTGCACATGGTTGGGCTCACCCATATAAGGACAAATATTGTGGTTTTTTTAGAAATGATCCAATGACTCACATTTGTAAATCTGACTGCAGTAGCACTGTGCCTACTGTGCATGGCTTGCACTATTTTCATAGAGGGGATAGAAAGCATGTGAAACCAGACAGAAAAGTTTCACCATTACCCCAAATCTTACAGGTTGTTTTTTATTTTAAAAAAGACAAAATTTTTATAAACCTCATTGCACTAAAATTTTAGCTGCAAATACTACCTTTATTATTGATAAATATACACATTCTCTCTGCCATCCATGAAGGATCTGTAGCCTACCTCTAAAAATACAGGATATTCAATGAAAAATTGTTACATGCAAGATCTGCGTACCACAATGAATACTCACATGTGAATATTCAGTTATTAATATAACACGGTGAATTTACTACATGAGGAGAACTACTGTGAGCAAATCTGTTGGACTATTCTGATTTGCAGGTTACAGAACACCAGGAATAAGAGGAAGGAGGCTCACCCCCATCTGCATGGGCAGTACAAAAGCAACGGACCCATTGCATACACTTAACTGGATCCCACATCATATGGACAGTAAATTCCATGCATCTTTGCAGTGTTTGCCTGACTACATAGTCACTCTGCCTAAACTAGGAGCACCTGTCTAGGATTTTCAGATATTTACCAGTGGTTGCTAAAGAGTGAGATGTTGCTGAGCTGTTTCTGGCCATCTGAGAATAGATCATAGATCACTGCCCAAAGCAACGAGGTAGTAGATTACCATTGAAAGCCACAGCACATTGCCTAATTCTTGACAGTTTGTGTGTCTAGAGAAGTTTTCAGACTTAGAATGTTCACTGAGTCAGCTACAATAAGCTACAACACAGGCCAGGATCCCTGTAAGCGACCTGTGCAGGTCTCTTGTCGTCATTCTAAACCGTAAAGTGATACTGATCCCTTTCCATTCCCATACCAGTGAAATAAAAGTTTTCTCACACTCAAGACTACAAACAATTCTTACTTCTAGTGATGAAAAATATACCTGTAATATTTGTGGTAATCTGTGACTGTACTCCTTGCACTTATGCCTTTATTCACTTATATAACCACGTAAGTGTCATTGCTTTCTCTGTGTTTAATTATACAGAGATGAATGAAGGAAGTATTCACAGAAAGCATTCATTTTGGGTAACGTGATCCATTTCAAACATTAAAAAAACCAACCAACCAAAACAAAACCTAACAAAAATCATGAAAGATAAGTGCAAAGTGCCTTTATTAATATAAAGTATCTATAAAGTCGTCACTAGGTGGGTCCACAGCAATGGATTAGGCTTCAAGAGACATTACATGCAAAACATTAATGCTTAAAACAGATGCAATAAAGCCCAAAAGAGAATCTGTAAATGGGAAAGATTCTTTCCTCCAGCTGCAGAGCCATCAAGCCTGGAAACTCAAGGGCTGAGGGCCTGTGTTTTCCATTGGCTGTCCACTCTTTAGATGCCTTTGTTAGGAAAAGTAGAATTCAAATTATAATAGAAGCTACTCACATTCTCTGGTAAGCAGGTCCACATGCTCACATAAAAGTGGTATTTCTCCTTTCTGTAGGAGTAAGTTTAAGGATGAAGGAATGTACTTTTACATGAAGGAATGTATTTTTACAAAACTCAAATCTCTGCATCTTCAAGCCAAAGGAGGAGTGCTCCTAACTCATCCTTGAAAATATTTATTTGGGGCAGTGAGTGCAAAGGAAAGTGTCATTTCTTAAATTACTTTCCTCTTGAACTGCCATATAAGTAGGGCGTGAGTTCCGGGCAGAAAACCCTTTATTTTTGATCTAGTCAGACTTCAGCCAAGTAGGAAACTGCCTCGCTATGGCCACCTTGACAGCGAGGAAGGAATAACAGGTATTTCTCATTTCTGCTAAGCAGAAGCTCCTACAGGATACAAAGATGATGGAAAACGTGGGTGGATTATTTGGTTCCAGCTGGCTCCACATCACACACTAAAGAAATGCCACGATCTTTGACAGGTTCATATTAGCAAAAATCAAGCAAAAGATTATGGGAAAGCTTCCCATTCCATTATCAAATAATTTGGGGGAGGGAGAAGGATGGGAGACTAGCAGTTTTTCTTTCTAAGCTCTCAGGAACTGTCTATTTTTATGACCCTTTTAGTGTTGAAAGCATTGTCTGAAATAAAGACTAATCTCAAAGGATGTGAAAGCAAACCTATCGTTAAGACTATTCAGAAAATGTAAAACAGGAAGAAATGAACCATTTTCATCTGGTGGAGCTGCTACACAGCAGGTCTAAGTCACTGGCTAGTGACATGTCAAGGCCTGGAGCCCATCCCCAGGACTCCTCCCACCCCACCCTACCCATGGCTCAGGAGCCCATTTCAGCCCCCAAGGCTGTCACAGACCTTATTCCAGTGATGCTGAAGCAGGGCCAGTCTTTGGCTCCCCACAATCCTGCCAAACCTGGTCCACAGTGAGACTAACATTACTCTGGCCCCATAGATGTGCCCCATGCCTGGAGCTGGAGCTGCCCAGCCAGCGTGGGGGGAGCCCCCACAGCTCCCAGGCCCCTGTTGGCACCCTGACAACAGGCTCTATTTTCTCACCCACCCGTAACACAACCCACCCAACAACCAAATAAAAATCTACGTCACAACCGTCTTCTTATGGAGTCAAGTGGGAACACACCACTCATACACACTGCTTCCAGTTACACACATCAGCTGACTATGTACAGAATTAGGTGCCTTAGACACTACAGCCTGATCTGTAGCAATCAATAAGGAAGCTTATTATACTATGGGGACAGTATTTAAATACTATCCCCCACTGCTGTTTGAATTCACTGCTGCTTGAAGACCACACCTTGCCTTTGGACTCCATAGTTCAGCCATGTCTTCTCCCTTTGGACCTTATCAGACCACTGCTTTCAAGAGGAGAGAAGAGACCACCTCATTCCTCTGAAAGCTGCCAGAGGAGGAAGAAGGGAAGGCAGTGCCTACAACTTTCCATGCCCTACACACCTAACAGCTCAATGATAAGGAACGACTGACGACACCCAGGGAATGAAGAAGCTGGGGTCAGCCCTCCTCTGACACCTCCAGCTGCCAGGTACCAACTGGTAAAATTCAGGAAGTCTCTCTAGAACCTGCTACAAGATGCAGAAAATTCACTTTGATAGCAAAGTTAAGTATCACAACAATGATCCATTAGCATGGCAGGTAAAGCACATAATTGAGAAGATGGCCCTCTAGCTTCCAGACCCTCTTCCACAGCCTCTTCCTTCATTTTACATGAAAAGGGGCATGGATGACATATTAAAACTGTTTAATTACCTAATTCATTAAGATAGGAGAAAAATATCTTTCTGCAGCCAAATTACTCTTTTATTCTTTCTCGGTCAGTTTGAACAATTTCATTAAAAACATTCAAGATCTCAGCCAGCCCCAGACACCTCTACTCAAAAGTGGGAAACACACATCTGACTCCCCTTTTGGCAAGAAGAGAGCCTAACCCTCACAGAGCAGCACTTCATCTGTGGATCCAGAGAGATCTCTGAGGAAGATAAGTGCTACGCTGTTCATTTCTACTGAGACAGCAGCACTTCTGAGTGCACTTTATTTTAAGTTAAGGATCTCATGCAATTGGGAAGTTTCAGCACAATCAGGGGAGACAGAAGCTAAGAAGAGGTTCTTGGGATCACAAGATTTCATTTAGGCACTTAGGCTCTGTCACTGTTCACTTTAAACACTTGCAGATCTGAGCCTAAGTGTAGCTCCAATTAAAGGGAACAAGATATTCCCTGTGTAAAGAAAATGGATGTGGTTGGAATAAAACTCCCTGACAGGAAACAAGCTGGAAATACATGTAAATCCCAGAGTTTGAACCCGGTATTTCTATCTTCCAATTAGTACCTTTGATTCTGAAAAAAGCATGTTTGCTACACCTTTAATATCTGCTCAGCCACTTAAATGTTCAAGGAATAGAGAGAGTTAGCTTTTGTTAAGTATTACTGTCAAATCACACCAGGATATATGCAGAACTCATCACACAGTTCTTTTGGTACAGTTAAACAACGCACTCAGCCAAGACAACATAAGATAGCAGCACTGTGGTATGAACTAAGTACTATTGTATCATCAGGGTACTCTCTCAAGTGAACACTCCAAAGACACTTACTTAGTAAATTCTGAACAATTGTGACTATACAATTAACCCTTTTTTCTTATTTCAATATGCATCGGCAAGAAATGTTTATCATGTAATTTCTAGATACAGAAAACATCACTAAGGTAAAGATGAGCTGCCTAATAGTTCTAACAAGTGACCTTAGAGTAGGAATTCTCCAGTTTAAAATGCCAGTGCTGGTCTAGCTTCTTTCAGATTTTTAAGGTCTTGTCAACCCTAGCACTAAATAAGCATCCCAATCCCTAAAAAAACCCCAGTAGTTATTTTTGGGGCTTTGAAGACAAACAACTAGTTAATTTTTTACAGTGCTTTCAAAAGTATAGAATACTACATAAGTGCACAGAATTGCTAAAAGAACTAACCAATGGATCTTGAATTTTTCCTTAGTGTAACTATTGTTTCAATAGCATGATTTCTCTCATTGAGAGACTATTTTCTTTGAGTCACCGTATATTATTAAGTTCTCTAATACATGGCAAGGATTTGTAGAAACCAAGAAAATTCAGACTAGAGGGAAATCACAGTGCAGCTATATTCTGCAGCTTCCTCTGGAGTCCTCTCATCAATCACCTGTTACTGAAAAGGCAGAGATGGTGCAAGGGATGGAATGCTACTTACTGGATAGCCCAGAAGTGTCATGAACATTCATTTGAGAAAAACTCAGTGTCTGCTCATACTTAGTTTGTGTTCTTGTGGATTTTGGCTTTTCTAAAAAGCCAACGTTAACAGTGGTGGCCATTGTAGCTGATGTTGTTTGGTGTGGTATTTGGATTTTGGTTAACAGAGGATTTTGCATTATATGCATGCAAATATCCAAGATCTCGAGTAATTTTGATAAACCACAAAAAACATTTATTGCAAATCTGATCCATTTCATGTCAATAATCCTGCAAACAAGCCTCTTATCTCATGTTTTATACCATTCACTCCCAATTCAGCCTGAAAAGAGAAAAGCAAAGAAGAAGACAAAAAGACCAACAAAACTCAGAACTTCTTAAGTTCTTCTAAAAGGTTCTGTTCAAACAGCAGATCAAAGTATAGTCTGGTTCTTATTTTATCCGGAGTTGGCTTATCCATCCACCATAAGGACTTCTTTAATTCCTGTAAAACAACTGTGTGTTCAGGAGAGTGTCTATTCTGAAAATGTTTCTATTCATAAAAACGGTCTTGCTGAATTCTAGCTCTCCAGTATGTTTGCAACTCAATGTGAGATTTACTGGCTGACAGATAAAAGATGTCTTTTTCAAGCACCAGTCCTGAACACTCAGTAAGGGATCATAAAATCAATCTGGTTACCTAGTGGCTCATCCAGCAACAATGGGAATAGACAATTTGTTCACTGTCAACACGTGGACAGCTCCATTGCCTTCGCTGCCTTCAGTGGGGCTGTACAGCCTTGTGGAGGAGCCACATTCAGGCGCCTGCTCCTGACGCACGAAACAAAGGAAGTTTCATACCACTGTTCTCTGAAGCTGCCGCTCATACAGTGTGGAGCAGGGGTCGGCAACCTTCCAACGGTGATGTGCCAGATTGTAATTTTCTTTCCCAAATTAGAGTTTAAGAATGCTGGCAGGAACTTTGCAGGAGCCAACAGACGCTGCCTCTCAAAGAGGCAACATGCTGCCAATCAGCTGATTGGCAGTATCTTGCCTCTGTGTGAGGCAGGGGCTTTGGGCTCCCGGGGAATTAGGATCTTGATAAGGAGCTGGTGCCTCTCAGAGATTCCTCCTGCACTGGCCTACCCATATGTCATTCTATAATCTGACCTATTGATACCATGAGTGGCTAGCTCCTAGCTTCTACCCTAAAAATTTGTTCAGAATTCAAGGCCATATCCCAGCTTGGGCACTGATTCTAGCATGGAGGCAAAGGACCAAAGGAAAATTGCATTTAACACTCCCTGAGGCTTGCAAAGTCATGGGAAATAATACAAACATCCTCAGTTGCACGAGTTTATTTGTCACTTTGAGTTTCTGTCCAGAAGCATGTGGGCGATTCCAGTGCTCAAACACACACTTTAGAGAAAAAAATTACTTAAAATAATCACAGGTACTTTTGCACTTGCTTCAAATTCACATGCCTCTTTTACTTTCAGGAGTCGACAAATACTTTCAATTAGTCAGAGAATAAATGCAACAGTGGTTAGGGGAGAACAGATAATGGCAAACAAATGCACATTTTAAAATGAAAAACACTTGAGAAAACAAACAGTAATTTTCTGAGTTTTTTGGCGAGACAGTTATCTGAGCTTTACTGAAACATAAAAATTATCATCTCTACTTTTTCATTCAAAAACTGTTAAAAGAGACAAGAGTCATCCCACCTCTTCCAGATTCTTAGTGAGTAGCTGTCATGTTCTGAAGGCATAAAAATTGTATATATAACCAACGGCACTGTTATCAGACACACAGAAGGGATACAAGCATGAAACCTTGCTCTCCTCACTTCTACACTTTCCAGCCAAACTGAGTAGCAACACAATTGATAGAGTTGCCACCGTGTCCTTTTCGGAGTGTTTAAGAGCAGAGCTGTCTACTTCCCATCTCCCTACTTCCTTTTCCATGCAGGGAGTAGTTTACAATCTTTCTCTAAGAATAGCAGCAGCTCCAACTTCTGTGCCACTGGCAGTACTTCACTGGCTTTTGTTCAGTAAATAGACTTAATTCTGCTGAGCTGGTAGCAGCTGAGATTGTTAGTGATATACTGTCCTAGCATTAAACACACTGTCACCTGGCAGGATGATTGACTTTTAGCTTGAATCTTGGCAGAATAGTGTTTTGCAGTTAGTTTGGCATTTCTTTATTAAGTTCAGGTTAGATTCACTTAAGGAATGCGCTTGCCAGCTATGCCATGTTTTCAACTTTATATCCATCATGATGATGAATGGTCTATTTACAAAGATATTCATAATGAAATTCTTACTTTCTTTTCCCAGCCCAACATAAAACACACCTATCATTGTATTCTGTTGAAGCAAGCCAAATTCCATTAGAAACATTTTCAGATACCAGCATAGGATCTTTCCCTACTCTGCATAAATCCTAAACTTTCTAAACATGATGGCATATTTTTAGGGATTAATGTTCTTAAAAAAACTACACATTATACAAAAATGCTCCTCACTCCTTTGCTTCCTCCCCCCCCCCCCCCCCCCCCCCCTCCTTTCTCCTCTTCTTCCCGTCACA